>VZRZ01004061.1:4703573-4854762 GCA_013398175.1 Climacteris rufus | reverse complement strand
GAAGTCCAAGTGCTGCACGTTTTGCTGAACCAACATGTCAGGTTTTACACCCGAAACTGAAAGGCACAAGGCAGCTCTGGGGGGAAAGCATTTTTAACAATAAAACGAATCTCTGGTTCAGTGGTCCCGATTCCTTTCTGACCTTGGGTGTTCACTATGTATAAAGCAGGGAACAGTAAGGATCTGTTTGCTCTTTCAGTTCTGTTCTTATAGCACTTTCACTGGGAAACATTTGAGGGGAAAGGCGGTGTTGAATTGAGTAGCTTTTGTGGCATTTTCCAAAATTTTCCCGTGGTTATGTATTCACGGGTTTACCTGAGTAAATCCCAAAGTATGGTTAAATAGAGCAGGACCACAGAGTGTGGTTTGCTTGCTCCATAGAAATTGATGGGCCAGGGACAATTGTGATGAGTGATGCAAAAAGAACTTTCAGTTGAATCATCCCCCACGGTGGCTTCACAAGTGACACCAGTAGTCCCTTTCACCAGCAGTCAGCAGCTGCCAGGGATTTCCTCTCTGGAACAGGTCCCAGGAGCTTTCATGCCTGTATAAGGGCAGTGTGATGTGACAAGCAAAGAATAATTCATCAGTCTTTCTGCAGAGTACAGACTGAACATGTTGGGGTTTATCCATTTACTTTGGTGTAGCCCTATGATTCACCAACTCTTTCCTTCGGACATAGCAGAATTTTGTAGTTGACTTCAGCGGGGTTAACCACGGTCCCAGTATGCAGAACTTGACACTGAAGATATGTAATTTTCTGATCAACTGATACTGAAAATTAGTGTGTTTTTATAATGGCTAGACAACTCAACCAGTTCTGTTACTGTTTTCATTGCACTGAGACTGCAGAAAATTCAAACCAGACCATGTTGGGTTTTTAACGGCAGGGTTTGTCTAATTCAGTACTTTAAAAATTACAGAATTTCTTAAATGAGTGTAAGTGGTGAAAAGTTGTAATTTTTTCTGCTTTCATCTATTTCTGAATCTTCTCTGCAATCTATCTTGGTCCTATGTTTTTTCTTCCTTATTTCTTTCACTCAGCAATAAATTTTGCTTTGGCTTTATAACTGTGTCCCAAAGGTTTCCTCTACTTGTCTGGGGAAAAAAGCAGTGAAAGTCTCTTCTTACTGATCCATCTTTGAGGGATCATGGGAGAGATATGCCACATATTATTCCATATGGGATAAATCCCAGCTAGGATAAATCAGAGCAGCTTGTAAAATGCACAGGTTTCTCAAGTTTACCTGCATGTCCTAACTGAAATGCACATGTATACCTTTACAAGACCCAGAAAGGTGAGACCATTACCTCCTGCAAGAAAGGATTTTGAGGACAATGACTTCTAAAGAGTTCTGCTGTCAAAAACACTGCCAGAAAGAGGCCTGGCACTACAGAATGTCTTTGATTATAATTAGTTTCAGTGGATCGAAAAGAATCATGCAAAACTAGAGAGACCTTTTGTTCTTTTGACTGAATACTTATTAATTCTAGAACAGAAAGAGACAGCTCCAAACAAGCTGAGGACTTGATTTTTGTCAATCTCTTAATTAGGTACAAGTTTAAAACAGAACAAAGAGGAGCCGTTAAAAAAAAGTCCAAATAAAGTCCTGCCATTCTTACAGTTGAATGCAACATCCTGTGTGTAGGGCTACATATGGAATAGTTCAAAAGGGAGAGGAGTCTTCATGAGAGTAATGTCTATCTCCAAGAGACTATATAGAAGAGTTTTGGGCCTTGAGGCTTAGATAACGTATAGAGGATAATACACAAAATCAGTGTGCTAGATTTTTTGAAAGTGATCAGCATCTGTGAAGTGTGATCCAATCATACCTGTGAGAATACCTAATTAAAACCAATGAAATTAGGATGTTCCTGATGGACTCGTGAAGGAAAAAAATAATTAAACCCAAGTTTGTCAGAAAAGCTGGCAGCTAGAAGCAGTATATTGCCTTACTGGGGAGGTTTGCAATAGGTGTTGTGAAGAAACCAGTCCAAGTGTATTCTGTGGATTTTGGAGGATGCTTCAGTTCAGCAGTGGGGGAAAGACTGAAATACTCATTCATAAAAATATCCTTTAGAACGGTTTCTTGCTGCTTTTTTCCTGCACTTCTAATGCAGCTGTGAAAATTGAGTTGTAGACTACAGAAATTAGGAAGTTATTAATAAGTGCTTTCTTTACACTCCCAAACATTGACTGTGTCTGATGTCGTGCAAGGAAATGGAAAATTTTCTTTGACCAAGTGACCTTCCAGTGCTTGTGACTTCATGAATTTTCTTTCTCACATCTTGCACTGGTTTCAAATTCTCCGCACATCTCCTCGAAAATCTTCTCACATATATTATCTCATTTAATTTGGCACAAAAGGCATGTATAAGGAATATCTTTTAAATTTTCTCTGTAGAGGCGCTAGAAATCTACATGAACAACGGGAGCATCCTGGGATGCTTGAATACATAAGGAAATATGATATGGTATTGTAATAGCATGTGATGTTTGGTATGTTCATAACACATGAAGACAATAGCTGTAGGCCTGATATATACTTTAGAGCTGAAGGATATTTCCTGCATAGTCAGGAAGGAATTTCTTCCTCCTTGTCCTCAAATTTAACTGGACATTTGTATTATTTTCTGTTGGCTTGCTAGGGTTTTGTATGTGCTATGGCTTTTTCTACAAACCTCAAGAAAAGATAGGAAGGGAAAATTGTCCTAAGATTATTTTGTCTGTATAAAATCTGTTTGGTGACCTAGTCATAAGGTCTGGGCTTGGGAGGAACTTTGCTTCCAGGTGAATTTGGTAGGGGTCTTGCCTATATTTGCCCTTCCCTTCACTATGGAGGTGGTTTGCCAGCTGGACTCTTCTCTGTAAATCTCACCTAACCAGCATCCAGTCATGCAGCTGTCTTGGGTAGGAGAACTTGGTGGTTGCTGTTCCTCAGTGATGGCACACAGCTGAATTTGACTAAATCCCATTAGAGTTCAGGTGAGTAAAGTCAGACTAATTATGAAGCATCTAGGCTAAATTTATAGGCCTAATGGTCTTTCTTGGCATTATGCTTAAGGAAGTAATTCAAGTCAGTTGTGAGGGCTGGGAGACAAAAAGTTGAAAAGGATGAACAAGGTTCCTGCTTTTTTTTCCCCTCAAAGCAGGTGAGAATTTAACTTCTCTCAGCAAATTTAAATATCGTAAAATCAAAGGGGTTAAAGTAGTCACCAAAAAGGGAGTTTGTCTGCAGATATCTCCAGCTGTTCTGTAAGTATATTCTTCCCACTATTGACTGACTGTCATCTCTTAATTTTAATAATTTTCTTACTTAAATGAGAGGAATGCAAGATAAATTGGAGAAAAACTTTTTATTGATCCATGTTGCTATTTCTGAGTAAGTGCTAATATATGAGCATGTTTTTGTGTAACGACTTGTTTTGGGGTTGTTAGATGTACAAAGCAATTATACAGTGCTCTTTATTTTTAATTGTATACCTTTATGACATTTTCATTTGCGCAAATCGTGTGGTTTTGGACTTAAGCTAGTAAAGAGACTACACCTGCAGTGGAGTTTGCTATCATGGATTTTATTTTAGTATAATGAAGCATTTTATATTTAAACATTTGGTACTGCTTAAATACTGTTACTCCTCCAGTAGTATAATTATGTCCTATTTATTTCTCTGCTTCCATCAATTTCTCTAGTTTAGTGCAATTACAAGTAAGCTCTGTAAGTAACTTTTAATTTGTAAAAACTATTTCTGACTTGATAATACCAATGGAAATAACTTGTATTCTCCTTGAGCAATAATAATTGCAAGAGTGAGGCTATAGCTGAGTAATGCCACTGTGTTCAACCATTAGTGGTGCCTAAACCAAAAGATTATGATATGAGGAAAAGCACATTTTAGGGAAGAGTTACAAAAAAAGACTCAGTTTGAAATCTCACCTCTATGCTTCCTAGGTGGTATAGGCAAGTTACTTTGGTCTGTGATTGTGTGGTTATGAGCATGGCCATTGAATAACTGATCTATTGTTTACTCTATTGTGCTAGAATCAAAGAGCCAAAATTTCCCAAAAGTCTGAGAAGAACCCCAATATGCTTTAGCATGTAGTGTATCCCTCAGTGCCAGACAAAATACTGCTGTGTTTTAATAATATCAGTAAGCTTTCCGAATTTAAATAAGATATTATAGAGATGTATGTGCCAACTTTTCTTATTTAAATCTTTCTGCAATTTTTCAGCTCTGCAATTTAGTGAGCTTGGGCTTCCCCAGTGCTCTTTAGCTCTTTATTTTGACTCCATTTGCTTTGTCCCTGTCAGGAAATAATTTTGCCACATGTGACAACTGAACTAATTCTGACTGAAGTTAGGAAATGAATAATGTATTTGCCAGATGACTCTCTTCAGAGGAATTTGCAACTCTGAGGCAGTGACTTGCCTCATTATTGCCCACAACATGCTAGTGTTAATCTGGAGAGAGAAATATTCAACTGCCTGGAATATGTCCTTTTAAAGCCTGTCTTCAGCTGAAGCTGATAAAATATAAACTCTGTAGTTTATTTCATATTTGTTTCCTTAGTATAAGAATTCAGGCTAAATCTTAAGGTAGAAAAATTGTTATATATGAAGGACTCTATGTTTTGTCATTCCTGAACTGTAAAACTGGCTATAGATTTCATTGAATTTCATAAAAATGACTTTCACTCAATATATACATCTATCTTCACATATATTTAATGTATATGTCTATATACATGCACACAAATATGTATACATGCATAGCTATTTCTGGGATATCTTCAAAATAATGTCAGTTATTTATGAATTAAGAATAGGTCTTTTTGCATTTGTGGGTGCCTGAAATAATAACTGAATACCACAGCACAAAAATCCTTAGGCTTAAATTTTTCAACGCTGTAGAATTAGTCATTTTCCCAAATAAGTTACAATTTTCACATTCCTGTAGAATACAGCATTTTGCTGCAGCTGCATGCCTTCCTCCCTCCTGTTTTTTGTATGCTTTTTCTTTTTTTTTTTCTTTCTACCCCTTAAGATACTGTGAGTCATATTTCTCTGACTGAATTCCACAATGTAAATTATGAGTTGCACCCTGTTTGTCCTGTTCTTGAAAGTAGAGCCCACTTTGCAACCAGGCAGCTCTGGGTACAACGTGGTGATTGAAGTAACTTTTTGAGTTTTCATTTTTCCCAGAAAAGCTCTCAAAATTCATAGTGTATTTGAGATACTGCAAGAACTTAGCCTGCAATAACATCTGTGATATCTATAACTGAAATCATGCAGTTGAGCAAATTTGAGAAGACGAATTTTCAGATAGACGCTGAGTTCTGGTCTGATCTGTTCATTCCCAAGATTCCTTTCTTTTTATTTCCTTCTACCATACAGCTGAGGAGTTGGAGTGGAAAAGCACCTTATGCTGTGAAAGTGATTAATGTGTACCAGCAAAGACAGGGATGTGTCTGTGTGTGTGTAAAAGGTCCATGATGGACTAATAACTGTAAGTGCTGCTTTACGCAGTGAAGATGCTGATGTTCATGAAGGGATTGGGAAGTGTATTAGATTTTAGTTGTGAATTTTGAATTCTTTTCATTTTTTTTGATGTTGAAATCTAGGTACCCACGACATTACCAGTAAAACCCACAACCTTTGTAGTATGAAGACTAAACTGTAGTAATTCTATAGAAAGACAGTGTCTTTCAAAACTAGAATTAGGGAAAATCTGCACCTAGGCACCAGCAGTGAGGTCATTATCTCCTCTGAATATTTTAGCAAGTGCTTAGCAAGCTTGCCTGCGCACTGAGGCTGAGAATTTCAGAATGGCAATTCTGAGACATTCAAATGCCCACAAGAGCTACTCTCAAGATGTTGAAGCATTTCACTCTGTCTGTCACTACTCAAGTTAAATCTAGATGTTTGATTCTCCAAATTTCTTGGGATTTGAATCCACAGAGGGCTTTATATCTCAAAACATCATTGTCAGTTTCTCCTTCCTTAATGTCTTTTGCTTTTCCTCAAAAAAGGCATTAATCTACATACAGTAGCAGGACATCTCAAAAGTTGTCAAATGTGCTAAACCAACTTAACTGAGGCATGTTTCCCATTTCTTATCGTTTGGTAAGGCTTATAAGGTTATGTATTGTTTGGTAACCTTGGTAAGGTTTTGTCCAGGCTAAAAACTAAACATAAGGATATTACAGGCTCAAAACTTTTTTTTTTTTTTTTTACTTTCCCCAATAGGACTAGAAATACAAAAACAATACTGTTAAAAATCATGCCTTTGGGAGCAGGTGCAGTAGCCTCTAAATTCCTCAGGTTATACATGAGACTTTTGTCTTCCTTGAGGAAGACTGAAATTTCAATACAACAAGCAGAGTAATAATACAGGGCATTAGGATTGTTGATGAATGTGAAAGAGAAGAGGTGTTGCTCAGTCTAGAATCTTTAAGATGGTACTTGAAAGGACTGTGAGGATGATTGGACTTGATGGATAAAGAATCCAGGTGTACAGCAGTGACTTGATAGCTGATGCAGCAGTCAGAATAGAAAGGGACTAAGGAGTAAGACAGACCATGGAGAGTTTACAATTGTAGTGTAAAATGACACTTGAGATTAAGAAGAAAGATTATTATAATCTACAAGATGTGGGAGAAAGCTGATCTGATGCATCAGGAGAAAATAATGCAATAGAGAGACTAAAAAAAGTAACATTGACAAGCCATGATGGAAAAGGATTTGTGGTCAGCACTTGTATTCTGACATGTAGGGAAAGCTGCTAACCTAGAAGACATCCAGGTTATAGCAGCATTAAGAGAGGATTAGATCATAGGCTGAATTGAATGCCAGTGCAATTAGAAATGCAGAGATGGCTTAATATTTCCATGCCTTCATTATCTAGTGAACAAGCTACCAAAACAAAATAGAAGAAAAAGAAAGTAAATTAAATGTTATTCGAATCCATGCTGCTGAATCATTTAAAGATTATTTTCATTGGTATTGTAGGCCAAAGTCTAGTTTACTCATTGTATAGTAGCCTCAAAATTGGCATGATGTAAGACGGTGCAAGAATAGAAAGTTTCATTGTTTTTGTCCTTACTGAGAAGAGTATTGTGGGACAGATGTGAGGCTGTGACAAATTTATGTTCTGTGTCCATGTGATGGAAGTTGGACCTTGTTTCACAGGAATTGTACAGGTGTGCCCCCAGTGTTTGGGACCGCTCCTAGGCATGCTAAGCATGACCATTTAACAGCGTAGATGTAGGCTATATATTTTACAAGTAGCACACACACTTGTCTTCACAGTCACAGCTTTATTTCTAAAAACTGCTAGATAGACACTTTTTCTAATAATGGGTGTTAATATACTGGTTTTACTCATCAGGCTTTCTAATTTTAAATCTTGGAGCTGATTTGAAGTTCCCCTATTTTAGTGTTGTGTATCTCTGAGAGCATATTTTTCCCATCAGCACTGTTAATTCAGCCTGTCAAGCATTGCGACATGCTGCAAGACCTTGCAGGTACTTGTCATGTCTGAAAACTTCATCCTGAACACTGCAAGTGGGGGTGGAAATTGCAACAAAGGTAATTGCCACGTATCTTGACATTCAGGCAATGGAGATTGTGGTTGGGAGTGATTTCCCTTGGGGGAGAAGGGGGAAGTAGGAGTCAGCAGTGCTGACTCGGTGCGCTGTGAATGGTTTTTGGCATGGTGAGGAGAGCTGCAGCAGCACAGGAGCTGCAATCTGTAAGATGAAATACAGTCCATCAGCAGTGAGGGGGACCAACTGAAGCTGGAGGGGAGGTAATGGGAGGGAGAGCATATAAACAAGGAGGTTTTTAAAGGGAAGTTCTATAGGAGGTATGTTACTTTTTAGCCTTACAAAGGCAATTTTTATTTAAATGGCAGTTTTCCTATGCTATCTACTACTGCCTTTCCTAGCTCTACGTTACAATCCTGATCCGTCCATCACCCCAAATGGTACTGTGGTTTGCCTGTTGATAGTTACTCTATGAAAAAAAGTCTCTTATTTGATGTTAGTCTGCATTCAGGGACACCTGTATATGTACCCATATCTCAGTATTTTTAGTTATAAAGACCTCTGCAACTGAAACGAAAACAACGTTGTCAACAACAAACTGAGAGGCCTTTGAAAAATTAGCTTTGAAGTCTTAAACTTCTTGCTGCAGGGCTGACTACAGCTGCACTTCTTGCACTTCCTGATGGCAAGAACTGCAGGAATGTTTCAGTGAAATAAGGGTTTTCAAGTAATCTCATTGCTGCGCTGGATTGCTGAATTTTCTTTTTTTATTTTGCATTTGAGGTTATGTCCTTTTTCTTTATGTATGAAAGCTTTTAAGTTTTAAATCAGCTTAAGATATCACAATTAACAGTCCCCAAAACAGTTTTATTTTCACAAACCTAGTGAAAAATTAGTGGGGGGCAGAGGGAAAACCTATCATGGGCCAGTGTATTTAAAATGTCTGTTTGCTTCTGTGTTTGCTTTGCTACATTTGTCCTGTATGAATCTTTGCTGACTGTTTTATTGGAGGACATTTTCTAAGCACCTATGAATGTTATCGTAAGTGGAGGCCCCAGCGAGACTGCTGCTTAGTGAAAGCATATTTCCCCCCTTTCCTGGGTTTGCATTAGAGATGATGAGTTTCTGAAGCTTTCAGAATTCTTGCCAGAAAGATAAGGCTATCATGTCTATGCTGTTGTCATTCATTATAGTCTCTGCTGCTTGGTGATGTGCCAAGAATAGTTCTGGGATTAGCTGGGGCTGTGGGTGCACCTGTGTATTCATGCTAATATTGTGAAAAGAGTGGACTTAGAAGTGTAATTCACAAGTACTGTGAAGTATGTGCAAATAAAATGTACAAATTACATGGAGGTGTAAATTTGAAAAAACTGACAACTCTTCTGTTGCCAAACACTGGCTTAAAATTGTGTAGTTGGAGAGCTATGCCCACCTCATTGCGTAGAGAGATAACGTCATCTTTTCATTCCCTTTTCTTCTCCTGCCCACCTGGTCCCTTGTACTCTCTTGTAGACACTGTAATTTTCCAGGCTCACCTTCTCCTCAGAGACTGTAGGGCTGTGTGTTGAGTAGGGAAGCCTCTCTTTTGTCTTTGTGCTTGTCTGACTCCAGGTGCCCTCTGTGCCTCCTCTAGGACTAACAATGAGACCCGTGGCTTAATCGAAGCAGCTGTGGGTTCTGACAACATCAATGCTCATGGGAATCTAAGCTGAGCCTCCTAGACCCCATATGGGCTCATACAGAGATTCCTGTGGGATACAAGGCTATCAAAATTCAGCATTACAAACGGCTTATCTATGTAAAGTATCTGGGAGTGAGAGCAAGCAATAATTGGTGAATGGTATAGTGATAGCATATTATCCTGATGAATTGGAAGACTTGGAAATAAAAAGTCCTTGGGTAGTTTTACAGGAGGGAGCAAACATAAATATCTGAAGCCTTCAATAACTGCAATTTCTGCCTCAGTGTTTCAATGGAGTATTTCATCCACTTTCCCCTGCTATCTTTCTTTACCAAATTAGAAGCATTACTTATTAAGATGGTTGTCAGAGAGTCTAAAATAAAGGAATACTGTACTGTGGTTTCTTGTAGGCTTTTGCACCCATAGATCTTTACTGACTGAAAAACTCTACTTTTCCTTAGGTTGATTATTTTAATGGATTTTTTTGTTGTGCAGAGCAGATAGGATCTAATCACTTCAAAATGAACAAAAAGCCCATTTGGACATAATATTTAGCAGAAGTTAAACATTTCCAAACCTCAAACTTTGGGGAGCTGAAACTGCCTCTCCACACAGCTATTTTCCTCAGGGTCAGGCTTTTGTTCTCAAAGAAGATGAGTCAAACCCTGCTAACTGGCTTTATAGAACTCTGAGCTCTAGGAATTCTGCTGTCGTGGACTTTTTTTGTAGAGCTTTTTATTTCCCAGGCAAAACCTAATTTGCATTGCGGTATTGTTATGTGTTTTACTTTGATCTCCTACTTTGGATTTCTAAGATTGAATGCTTTTTTTTACTTGCAAATTTGCATTGCCCCAGGATATGAGAGGTTTGTTTGAACTCATTTAATTGGCCAGTGATGTGAAAAATGATCGTTTTCTATATTGAAAATGATCTCAAATAAACCGTTCATGGAGTCCTTATAACCGACTGTAACTTTCCATGCATTTTTACTGACTCAGATTTATCTTCTCTGGAAGGAGAATGAACACTTATAAACCCAAAAATCATGGCTGCAAACACAAAAGGATTAGAAGACATCACCATAAAAATAGAGAAAAAACCAAAATATCATTAGCCACACTCTCCGCTGCTCCTATTTCAGCAAAAAAGATGCCATTCCAATCAAAGGAGATAATCTGAACAGATATCATGTGCCTAAGAATAAAATGGAGTTTGCTTTTTATTCTCGTTTTCATGCTGATTTATATTGTAATTTTGAAGAAGTTACCTTTTATTTACACAGAGGCTATTTGTTATGGGGTGCTTTTGACCAAGAAGAAAAAATATTTTTACTTTTCAAAAAGCCTGAATGCAAAAATCTAATCTGTAATGTATAAAAGTTGCATAAAAGTCTTTAAAAAGAATATGCTTTATTAAGATATTTTTATTAGCATTCATGACATCTTAAAATTGCTTGTTGATTTTTAGAATGTTGGAGGAAACTATAAGTGTATACGTGAGATTTGGCATTTCATACTGAAATTATAGATATATTGAACTATAGGCTGTTTTTTCTGTCAACTTTGTCAACACTCATAGGTTTCCTACCATCTCTTTTGTCTTGCCCCAGTGCAGAATCCTTGCCTGTGACATTTTACTCTGTTCACTGTTGCCAAGCCCTGCAACCACAGGTTGCATATCTCCTTTTAGTCCTATTTAAAAGGAACTTGTAGGTGGGAGGGTGTTGTGTTGAGATTATGAGGCAATTTACTTGGATTCCATGCTGTTCAGAATCATTAGCTCCTGCTTTTTCTTTTTCTTCCCACTCCTCTGCTCTCGACTTCCTAACCATGTACAAGAAATCAGCTTGGTTATTCAAAAAAGAAAAATATATATAAAATTTTCAGGTATAGCTGGTTTGTATCATCCTAAGTGGTTGAACCAATGTGCTCAGGGAAGAGTGGATGCATAGATTTGCTGTTGGGTCTTGTGTAACAATGTTTTAAACTGAATCACTGCAGATTGAAACTTGTAATTGCTGAGTGAGAGGATCCTTGTCATGACACAGGTGGCTATGTGCATTATGGTATGCCTGCTATTTTGGTTTTTGTGACTATTATTTATGCCTTTGAGGTTGTGTTTTGTTGTTGAAAATAATAGTTAATCTTACTTCCTACACTCTTCAGTGCAGTTTCTGAATTATAGGATTTTCATTCTGTTGGGTAAGAATTGTGATCATTTTTCATCATGTAGGCTTAAATTTCTGTAAGATATGTTAGATATGGAAAAAAATTAGCAAAATGGTGTTGAGCATATCTGAGGAAAAATTATTCTTAACCACTGAAATATGTAGGGAACTTACACTACTTCATTGTGCAGTGTAGAATAAATTAAGGTAAGAAGGATGGTTGATGTTTATTATTCTAAATTTTGCCTTCTAAAATGCATCCAAGTAATGGGTGTTGTAGGTATTTGGTCAGTTGTAGTGCTCTTGGTGGTCTTTAAAGGGGTGGCTGTTGCCTGGCTGCCCTGCCAAGGCTCACATCAAAGATGTTATTTTTCAGGGGTTAGCATGGGTTTGCAAAGTGTTCAGCAGACATTCTGTATAATAGAATTAGCTTGTCATGCTTGGGCTTCCTGAAGTGAAATTCCAGATTGAAACCGAGACTGTCACTTGCATCTCATCACAGATAGTGCAAGAAAATAATTACGCAGAAAAAAGAGCAGACAGACTGTGTTCCAGGCGTTTTATCCTGTCTGCCTCTATTTTAGGGTGAACATGCATCATAGACAGAAGTATCCAGACTGGGAAGGATGCAATGCACAGTATGCAATGCACTGTCTCCTTTTAATTTTCTGTGGAGAAAGAAAATCCAGACCTATAGGTTCAGATTATCAAATTACTATCTTTTGTGTTCCAATTCTCAGTTTAATGAATAAAAATTACTCCAGGAAACAAACACAGGAATTGTTGTTTTCAGTTTTTTTTCTTCTGTAAATGATTTATATTTGGAATGATCTAAAATAAATAAGTGGTTGCAAAAGATATACAGGAGGCTAGTTGCAAGCTAATCTAAGGATGGCCTCCTTTCAAATATTTACAGCCTGTGAGCTCTTCTACATATCCAGAAACAGATTCAGCAAACTTTTTGCATGTAATCTCTAGTAAAACTTACCAATATTTGATTTCAATAACTGATTTCTGCACTGCTGCAAGTGTCTTTAAGTTAACATCACAGGTAATATGTGTTTCAATTAAACACACCTGTTTGTGTTCTCACTTCTATTAGTGTTCTAAACTTACTGAGCCTTCATTAATCAGAACATATGATAATTTTTTTTTGCTTTTTATGTAAGTACTGTGTTCTTCCCCAATGTACCACATAAATTATCCTATTAAAATCGAGAGCTGACTGTAAATAAGATATGAAATATGACAGCAAGCTGACAAAACCTAGCAAAACACCAATTGTTTTCATATTTGTCCTTGGTTAAGACGGAGAAAGGATAGAAGAAATACCACAGGACACCAGTTCAGTGCAAGCTCCTGGTGTGGACAGGTTACATTCACACCTTTGTGTGTTCTGGAATAACTTCTCTTTGCAGGCAAACCCTCAGATCAGTTGACAGGAATGATGTCTCATCAATGTATGTGTATATACCTTAATTAAGGGTACATGTTGTTGGAGCTGACAGGAATGTCAGGCTCTTTAGATTGCCAGAAATTCTCTAAGCCTGACAAATATGAAGCTGGTATTGGCTGAATACATTGAGCTAATTTTTCACAAAAGATGAGTCATTCATCTTCCTGTATGAATTAGTACGGTTCCCAGTATCTGAATTTTCTATTCCTCTGTGAGACTTTTTTTTAATGATTTACTATTCAGAGACAGAGCTGTATATATTATACTACCTAACAAACACTTACATGCAAGAGTATGCCATACTTTTGAGACATTCAGGGAATTTTATCTCATTTAGAAAAGCTCACTAAAGACTTGCCAACTGTTATCAAGGACATATATTGAGATGCAATTATATCTATTGGAAGCAATTCTGTTATTTTTCTGGGCAGAGACTGACTATCAAAGCATGACTAAACCTTGGAAAATATTAAGTTTTCCATAGCTGAGGGAAAGGTTGTTTGTCCTGGTCTTTCTAGGTGCTTCATTTAAGTTATGTCTTACCCACAACTTTGAAGAGCAGATCATAGTATTGTGTGGTGCTATGAGTAATTACTCTGGTGGAAAATAAAGATATATTTTTTTCTTTAAGTATAAAACTTGCATACTGATAAAATCCCCAGTGTGGAAGCAATTTTATAAGGAGGAGATACTTTAAACATGTGTAACTAGCAGTAGCTGTCACCTTTGTGCAGACATCAATGTGTCAGTAAAATAGGTATTGTTTAACTGCATGAATTGCAGCTAAGTATGTAAACCCAGTTTTCTTTCTCAAATTTGGCTCAAGTAGCCATTTAGGTCAGATTCACACTTTAAAGTTTTGCTGGCATAGCTGTTGTTGCTTTTATTGAATAGTCAATAGCCACTGATTTCCTTTAATCTTTTATTCATAATAATCTTTTTCTTTGTATACAGTTGCCAATAAAATAGTCCTTCAAGTAAGAGACCCTGGAAGTCTGAGATCTATCTGCTGGAGCAGGAATAGATACTAATGAGCTCTGTGAGGGAAATGGACTTGTGCCTCATGAGGGATTGTCAGAGAAATGAAATGGACTGGGTAGTAGGTTTTACAGGCAGAGAGTAATTGTGGCCCTCAGACAGCACTGGGGAAATGCTTTAAATACTGCATCTAGGAGTGAGAAGGAAGGTGATCTAAAATATATCATGCACTGTGATATTGATAGTAATGAAGACAATTTTCATAATACTTGGACAGTAATTGCTGAAATTTGAGTATTTGTCTTGGTAGATACAATGGTCATAAGCTAAAGAATTGTGTAACAATTCAGTTGTGTCAGTGCAGTTTAATATTTACTAGTTCAGTGTAAATTTTCTGCCAACATTCATTTTGATTACAGATCTTAGAACTGGATGTTGCCCTGGCATGGGTAGAATCCTTCTGTATATATGTTTTTGTGTTTCTTTTGCTGCAGTTGATCCTTAGTTAAAGAGTACAAAAAAATCTGTGTGGAAAAGCCAGAAATGAAAAAGAAGTATAAATATGCACCCACAAAAAAACCTATTTCAAAATGCAGCTTGGTGTTGTTCCTAAGTCTACTTGCATAACCTGACCAACTGTAAGCAACAAAGGGTTAAACAAACAAAGTTTCTTTGAAACCAAACTATTTTAGTCTTTTTAGTCTTTCTGCTTTAGTGAAACAAGGGAATGGGCTGTGTCTTGCATTTCTTTCAGTCTAGCCTCTAATCAAGGATCTGCTTTTTTCTTTTGCAATGAATAACTTGGGGCTTAAGAGACTTCACTTAAGAGGGACATGTGCATTAATCCAGGGCTTTATCTCCTCTTAGGTTGTCAAATATACACATCCTTAATAATACCTTCTCTTTAGCGTCTTATTGATGTCTTGATCTGTTTCCAGCATGAAAATTCAAGCTGTAAAATGTCTCTTAGTGGTTAGATCTTATTTAGGATCTCCGCATAATTAGGATTGCCCATTTGGGAAAGGGAAATTCATTTTCAGTTTATAGGAAAAGGGAGTATCTATATGGAAAGTGGAACATAACCTTCACTGTTACAGATAGATGGCAATTAGCCAACACATCTCAACTTATCAACATTAGACAGGTGAGATACTTAGTTTTTGACTACTTTGGAATTTGTAGTGTTATAGGAATCATAAGCAATTACACATTGGAAGAAACGAATTACATTCTAATATTTTGTGGCACTGATCCAGACTCATCTGAACAAGAGATTGTCCTTAGACAAATGCAATTTTTCTTTCTATCTGGGCATGCTTATTTCAGTGCTGTGTGGTTGTAGTGTGGGGGGTTTTGTTGTTTGTTTTAAGATTTGTCTGACACCAAAGAGAAATGCTGCCCTGCAGATGGTCAGCCTCTGCTTTGTGCCAGAGAGGAGACAGCCGTACAGGTGCCTTGGCAGTAGCATCACAGCCTAGGCATGATGCAGAATTTAGGAATGTCTTGTGTTTCCCAGCTATCAGTAGAGAGGGTATGGGCAGGTAAAGAAGGTATGGATGTCTTATATTAACTTTGGGCCTCTGGCTTTGCCTGCTGATGCCCTCCACAGCCAGCCTGCTGCTCAGGTATTTGAACAGGTAGATGTCCACTTGGACAACAGTACACCTTGCTAAGCCTGTCCCTTTTCTTCAGTAACCTTCAAGGGCTGTATTACATAACACAATAAAAATGTTACCCAAGGTATTCAGCCCACACAAAGACCCTATCATTTTCTCCATTAGATGTAGGCTGAATTTTGGTGTGCTGCTGTCCAAGTGAGAGAGTTTTCAGGAAGAAAGTTAGTAGGGTATTCCCAGTAATCCCAAACAGAACTGTTGAAGAGATGCTGAGACGCAGCTCAAAAGTCCAAGAAATGAGACAGAACAACTAAATACTGTTGCCCTGCTTTTTGCAGCTGAATATTATTATTCCCTGGTAGCTAGTTTCACATGCTTCTTTTCTGTAAACATAGCTATGTTATTGTAACTGTATCTTATCATTCACATTCCTTTCTCATGGACACAGAACTTTGATGGACATTTCCTTTGACCACTGTAGTTGAGGGAGGAAGAACTGATTTCTTCCAATGAATAGTGATTTCCAAATGGATATAAAAAATAAAGAAGGCGGGTCTTGTGCCCTTCCTTCCTTTCCTCTGATCCTGGACACAGGTGTCTCTGGCTCTTCCTTTTGTGTTGCTGCTGTATCAAAAGACTTTGAAAAATGAATTAAAATATCCTTTCCCAGTCTTTTCTGGGAGACCTCCAATGCTTTGTCAGGAGAGTTAAAACTCTGTTAACCATGCACTTTAAGGTGTCTGAGTGAACACGGAAGCTGAAGCAGAGCTCTCAGTCTGTAAGAGCAAGACAGATTGATGAGGTGCTCCGTGACCTGGCTACCTGGCTGTCGTGACCCAGAAAATTTTCCAGGGAATGGAGGAGACATGGAAACTGCTGGTCAACTTGGAAAATGCTGTGATAAGATGCTGTAATTAATGCAAGAACTAAATAATTAGCTTGTGAAGAAAGAGAAGTTTCTGACTGCTTTCTGCATAAGAAGTGTTGAACAACCAAAGGGCTTAGGAAAGAAAGAGTGTAAAATAGGAGCAGGCTGGGAAAATATCCTATCTGCAGAAGGCAGAGGCAAGAAATTGGATTGCCTCAGTTTAAATGACATTATCTTGGAAGAGAGATCTCCTTGTGATGATTATTTTACTGTAATGGACAAAAAGAAGAGTTTTGGTAGACAGCTTAAGTGACCCACTCTGACCATGCTGCAGAGTTTACCCACAGGAAAAGAAATATCATCATCCAAAGCTCAAACAAGACTGTAATATGCACCTGAGAACTACTCATCCATCTCAGTTGGCCAAGAGACAGTTGAGAACTAGAAAGAAAACAAAAACAAACCCAAAAATTTAATTTGCAGTGTTAAAGGTATGAGATGAATTTGTTCCTTACATAGCCAAAAACCCTTTAGGCATTCTAGAGTAAATTGGTAGCGTGCCAATTTCTTGTGCATCGGAATTTAAGCCTAAAGATGAAAAGATCCAGCATAAGACAAAGCAACTGCTAGTGAGAATACTAAAGAAGAGTGTTTTGTCTGTTTGAATACTGATGTGATATGGCCTTGCTTGAGAGAGTCTGAAAGTCAGTATTCTTTAATACATGGGCTAGTATTTTATAAAATAGTTGGAATTTCTGCCATCTGGAATTTCTGCCAAGGAATCAAAAATGTTGTGACAGTACCTAAAATGTTAAGTTCTTCATTGCACTTGGGATTGTGATTTACAAATATTTAGTCCTAAATAGGTAAAAAAAAAAAAAATTAAAATATCAGCCATTCTAGCTCTTTCCTCAAGTCAGCAGAGAAAGAAAAGGATGTAAATCTATTAACTGCTGTTTCTATCGATGACATGCTCAACTGTCAACAGTGTGCTAGACTGTAATCTCTTACACTGTCTGCTCTCTACTGCTGAGAGTAGCAAAGAAATAGTAGGACTTGCAAATGGAAACAACCCTAGTTTTTTATACTAATTCAGGTGTTGAGTGTTGAAACACAGAGACCAAAGAATGTTGAAGAGTTGGCAAAGAGCCAAAGCTTGAAACCTTGCCCAGGTTTTTTCTGGTCTCTCACCAGGCAACCCAGGTGCATGAATATTAGACTTACTCATTAATCAGATTTTTAAAAAGACCTGATTACCTTGGTTGCAGTGATGGGTCTAAGGTGACTGCAGGCTTTTGCACTGCACTGCACCTGAGGTGTAAAGCCTTTAATACACCAGAGAGCCCCAAGGAACTGCCACTTAGGCACATGGCAAGAAATTAGCTTGGAAAGAGACAGACGTATGAGCTTTCATTCCATAATTGTTCTGCTGAATGCACGCCAACCCTGAAAAGCATCACCTCTAGAGTTCAGTTTCCATTTGGGAGTGGGCTGAAGACTGCTTTCAGCTCTCTGATGAGATGGTAATGTTAGGTTGCACAAGGAAGTACTGGAAGCTTGTTCTGGTGATTTGGAGAAGGAAGGAGCCATATGGGGGAGGAAGATGGAAGGTGTTGCAGAGTATGAGGACTCACTGATGCCTTGTGTGCAATGTCAAAGCTGAAATAGACTTTGGGTACTTGAGATAATTCAGCAGCTATAACTGCCCATGCAAGTTCTGTGTTGAGATCATTAACACAGATATTGTACACTGCTGATAGGATGCCTGTCAGCTTCCATGGTTTGAGGGCAAGCAGTAACACTTAATGAATGGTGACACAGTATGCATGGTTTATACACTAACCTCTCCATTTCCAGAGGCCTTGCAAAAGGTCAAATGAATCTAAGCAGTATGTACTTTGCTAACTGAATTAGTAGTTAAGAGCTAGAATTGAAAAGCAGGTGAGGAAACTGCATTATGTGGGAGCAGGCTCTAGGAAGCAATTGTGGACTTCATTCAAGATGAATTCAAGTGCACAGACATCCTTCCTAAAAGCTAAATGGAAGAGAGTGAAATTGCATTATTGAATAAGATGGCTAAAACCTCAAATGTCTTCGCCTGGGATCCTCTGTCATGTGTGGGAGAAGGGCAAACTTAGTTCAAGAAGAAGAAAATGGATTCCAGGATGGATGAGTTGCAGCTGTGATTGTCCATGGTAAATTAGATACAGAAAGTAACCAGAAATCAGAAAAGGTAAACAAGAAGAGAAGAAATGAACATCAATGCATATATAATCACTGGAACACTTATCTCCTTCTGAGGTTTAAAATTGCTCTCTTTTTAGGCTTGGATTTGAAAAGTTTTTGTAGTCTCTTTTTCTAAAAATACATATATAATGAAGCAGAACTAGGTTGGATATGTTTGTGAAGATGTCTGAGCAATCCATACATTTTACTGAAAACTAAATAAGTGAAATAAATCCAACAGCTGTAGGGTATGATTTGAGATCAAAATTTGAAGTATCCAGAAAAGCTTTTATCATATGAAGTCAGCCACCATGCACAGCTCTGTATTTTGTAAAAAAAAAAAATCAGCAAGTCAAAAAATATTTGTCTAGGTTTGATCTCACGTCAGAGGAAATATTTACATAATACTCTTTTCCAAGCATAACAGTAGAAGTGCACAATGTTGCCTAGCATTTTGGGAACAATCCTTTCTTCTGTAAAGGACTGATGTGAGTTATCAGTCACTACTCAGATTTTTCACTTGGACAGTCTTTATAACTGTGTGTTTTAAACAAAGCAAATATTCTTTTCCTATTTCATCAGTAACTTTCAGGCATGTAGGCTGGATCTTAAATTCTGTGTCTTTATCTTTGTTTACAGAGATTTGCTGTGTCTTTATCTTTGTTTACAAAGCAGGTATTTTAGCAGCATATATAGATCTTAGCTAAGGTCTTCCACTCCCTGAAGAATTTACATTTCTAGATGTGTTAACAGAGTATGGCCGCCTTTCCATGTATTTTTTGTACATACATTAATGGAATAACAGTAAATGATTTGGTGAGTGTTCTGTAAGATCCACTGTGTATTACAGTTATATTTCTGTATTTAGTAATATTGAAGTGGAATTTGCTTGGGAGAGATCCAAGTTAAGCTGACAGACAAAAGGAGGATTTACACTTTGTTTTCCAGGGGAAGGGAAGGGATGGAAGTAAGTGTGGGCAGGGCAAAACCTAGGAGCTCAGAAGGACAATGTCAGCCTTTTGCCATTCCACTGGATTCACCCTAATGCTATTTGCACTCTCCTGCCAGCTCTAACAGACCCTTGTGCCATTAGATGTGCATGTGGCAGCTAGCTGGAACACACAGATTTTTGAACCTCACAAGCCCTCGTCTACAGTAATCAGGCACGTTGTGTTGACTTGCTGTTTCTTTCCTGTTACTTTTCCAGAAAAGTGATTTCTAATGTAACTGTTGCCTGTACTTAAGGGCTGAATTACCAAGTGGTGCTATGCATTCCCAAATGGCAATGAGAAGCTAATTTAAAAATGAGTGGAGGGAGACTCATTCAAAGCAAAAGGAGTCTCCTAAAGTGCTGTCTGTATATTAGAGGGGAGAGAGGAGGAAGTTATGGGATGCAGCTGTAGAGCCTATAGTGCCGGCTGTGTAAAATGCCTGCATTGCTTGCCTCTGAGCTCACAATACAGCTGGCATGCTATCAAATATCCCAAAGGGGATTAGCAGTGGGATTTTAGTAAAAGCCTCTCTGTATAATAACTAGTGCTTTTTTAAAAATAAAAGTTTGTCCAACACTAAGTTGGGGGAAAGAACTTAACAAAACCCCAATTGTGCAAGTCCTAATTCAGTATGTACATGTCTGTGCAGAGCAAAGAACAGATTTTGGGTTTTGCTGATGTAAATGTTGTTCCTAGAAATGGTTCACAGCTTTCCACCTTATTCTCCAATTGTTTTTTCAATTTGTGGTCTTAGTTTTCAATTTTTTACCCTCTTTTTCTCTTGTAATAATTTTTTTGTATAGCTCTGGACCTTCCCTTTTCCCTTCACCCCTGACATGCTGATCTAACTTCTAAAAGTTTTGAGAAATATGTATCCATGAAGTCCTTTCACCTTGACCCCTTGCTGTCTGCTGCTGGAAGTGCAGTCCTACACGGCATCTGTACATTTCCACCTGTCTTTGTGGTTACCATGGAAACCAGCCACAGGCTGCATAAAGCCACTGATGAGACAAGGAGAAGGCATAAGCCTTTCAGTTCCTAAAATAGAATAAGTAGTGCAGGACTGAGAACAAATCTCACTCTAATTGCTCAGGGCACATGCCCAGCAAAGTATGAATTCTGGAGGTGCTGTAAAGTAGAGTTTGATGGTGTTTTAATAGGGGAAATTTGATGTATTTTGCACTTCTGCTGGCTTGTGCAAGGGGCTTTTTTGGCCTAGTGAGCAAGATTGAATTCAGCTCGCTTCAGTTTTGAGACAAAATCCAATTTTTCCTTTGAAAGCAGGTGGTTCTAAGTACTCTGCAGCTTTAGAGTCTGGGTGGTTGTTTTCAGCTGGGCAATGTGAACACTGAGCACAGGTATTCTGCACAGATGGCAATCCATAGAAGTGGTGTGAATGATCACAAAATGTGCAAGTTGAAGGCACAGGCTGAGGAAAGCTGCAGCCTGGCAAACCTGCAGCTGGTGAATATAACAGAAACTCAGACATCCAAGCTCAATCCGTGCTGCTTCTCCATGTGGGTGTGATCTTGGGTGGCACTGAAGCGATACCTCTGCGTGCCCAGAACACTGAGAAGCTGGAGGCTTGAGTCATTTTCCCTCTGTCTCCTGTCTTGCTGTCAGGTTTGTGCTTTTCCAGTGGTAAGAAGTCTCTAGGAAAAGGCCTGCTTTGGATTTACTAAAGGATCAGTTTGGTAACTTCAACATTTCACAGAAGACAGATTTAGTTCTTTAGTTATTTTGCTTATGTAGTTCAGGACTTTGTGGATGCCCATTTAGAAAAAGGCTTAATGAACAAAATGCTCTATTTACTTCACTGATTTCTTGATGTAAGGTGATAAAGGGCAAGAATGGGCCATGCACCATATACACCCACAAGATGTGTTGTAGGCAAACCTGGACAAGCACAACTTGCTCTTAAAGCCAACCAGAAGTTATGGGACTGTACCAATGTGGTCCTGAGCTAAGGCTAATGCCGAAATTTCAGGAGGTCTTGTTCAGGGCTGTTGTGAGACTTCCTGCAGCCATGTGGCTTTGGCCAGTGCAAAATAAGGGCAGAACTGCTGAATCTGCTGATTTGTCTTGCTGACAGTTTGTGGTGCTGCTTTTTTTTCAAGCCAGGCAGCTGTTCACTGACAGCTGGAGTAAGGACACTGTGCTCTCAGTTTCCACAAGCTGCTGAACAGTTCTCAAGGGGAATCTGACTTCCATTAAGACTTCTTCTGACAGCATTTGAATCAGGAACAGCTTTGGATCCCATGACCTGTTCTTTGTAACTGCTGGTACTGGATCCTGGTCTCATTCATAGCTATGAATATGGAATTGTGCACTGATTTCATCACACCTACTTTTCACTTAATTGCATTATGAAGGAGACAAGACTTGACTTCCCCTTACTCCCTATACTACTCAACCTTACTAAAATCTTCAATATTATATTTGTGTAGCCTCCATTGTATATTTCAGTGGGTCTTATTCAACCTAATAAAATTCAGTAATAGTTGTGTTTGCCAGAAGAGGTTTATTTTTCTTTTGCAATTACTATGGTTTTAACATAATGAAAAATTCCAACATCCTGAGAACAGGATTAAACCTTACCTTTTAAATATATTTTACCTGTTTTGTAAGACTATGGAACTTGGAAGAGAAGTTTCTCACCTATCAGGTGAAAAAAATGCCTTTAGTTTATTAACAAAGGGAAGTATGTTACAGGTGAGATGCGGTTACACTGGTGACACATTTATATCATTAGTATGTTTGCTTTTCTGGTTCCTGATGAAAACAATAGATAAAACACACTAAACTCAGCTAGCTGTGTAGATTATGCTATTTAAACAGTTTAATTTAAGAAGGGTGGGTTTGTGACAGTCTTGGATGCCAATAAGTACATATGTTTTTTCTTACTAAATATGATCACATTTTCAATACTGCTTATCAGACACTGTGGTTTGTGGTCACAGATTTATTGTTTCTAGTAAGGCTCATGTGATAAGAGAATAGCTGCTGCCCATGCGAATTTTTTTCACGTGTATGGTTGAATACAAAGGATATAATTAGGACCTTTGAGCTAAAAAAATGTATCTATGGCCAATAGTGTTTACTGTTCTGCTTCTGGAGAGAGCTGCTGGAATTTGTTTCCAAAGGACCAAACCTACTATAATGATGTTCTGTAGCACAAGATGGCTCAAAAGCAGCTTTTAACCAGCTCCTCTCAAGCCATGTTTCAGCTGATAGCAAAAGTATCTAGGTGCACACACTACATGTGTTAATGGAAGATACTAAGTGGTTAAAGGCAACCTCCAAAGCATTTTATATGCAATAATCACCCCATTGGAGAGAATGATGATGTGTAATCTGTTTATATTACATGGTGTGAAAGCTGAGAATGTCTCCTGAATCACAACTGTAATATAAGCCTTTTGTTTATAACGTCTTTTTGTTTCATAGGATCATTATGATTGGGAAAACAACCTTTAAAATAAGCAAACAATGAAAACCCAAAACCCTCTTTAGCTTTTTTCCTCATTCTAGGTATTTAAGCAAGTAAGACAACCTGCTGTCTTTCTCAGCCTCCACAGCATGTCTTGGATCTTGTGCAATTGTTATTAACATACTGTGGCAGTATGAAGTGCAAATCTGGGACCACACTTATCAAAGCAACTTGCTTTTTTAAAAAATTATTCTGGTGATTTTATTGACATTGCTCTATCTGCAGAAGTCTTTGTATGAACTATGCATGAACTGTACTTAACTGCATGGAGAACTTAATCCTGAATTTGATGTTTTGGATGTGACTGACAGATATATGTATATATGTAATGATAAATAGAAAACACGCATGCAAAATTAGAGGACAGTGTTGGAACTAGAGGAAACAATTGCAACAAGTATGTCTTTATACCAGACCTGTCTTCAACCACACCAGCGTCTCCTTTTCCCCAGACAAACACTGCATGTGCAATTCGTCCCTTCAGTAACCAAATTGGTAGCAGAAGTTTCAGCTGCAATGGGAAAATAAAATGAATCAAAAAAACCTCACACCAGATTGGAAGAAGATAACATGAGCAGAGTGAGGTCTGAGCTGCACAAAAAAATTCTGGTGCAAAGCTATGGCTGGATATTGTCACATGACAGGCTTGAAAAATGAAACAGATGCCAAATTTGCAGCAGGATGTAGAAATAAATGCTAGGGTAAGGAGAATCATCTCTTGGGAATATTCCCAACAAAAAAAACATCTGGTCTAGGATTAGAAATCTGGACTATTTCATTTGCATTATCTTAAAACATTTATAATTTATTATCTTGGTGATTTGATGATCTTCAGCTTGCCTGATCATTGTTTCTTTTATAATAAGCCATTTTCCTGTCTCTCCTGGGAAACATGGCCTTCTAATTTTATTTTTAAAATTTTTTATTTTTTGTATTTTAAATGTACTGCTCTCTCACTGCTATGTTGTCTTCAACCAGCATCTTTGTATAGTGCAATTAAGAGTAGATTAAATTCTGATTCTGTATGATCTTAGGTGCATCAGAAATAGTAATACAGCATTATCAAAGTACCTTTTCGCATTGCTTGGACATATTTTTTCTTTTAAATATATGTAGAACTTTCTATTTTGAAATTTTAAATTTTTATTTAAAAACTATCTATTTACATTATTTTATTGCTCCAAGTTCAATAAAATACTCTTCACTAGGAAACTTCATGCCTAATGGCTGTGTCCGGTACTGTGTTTTAAGCCTGGGACTGCTCATGTGAACCACCCCAAAATACAACTATTTTTTTTTCTTTATTCTGGTATTTTGGCAAAGTTTGTATCTGTTAGTTTCATGATGTAAAACTGGTTTTCTGTGGGGATGTCTGTGTGAGTCTAACTTTTCACTGGAGACAAAAAATGCATCTATTTTTATGGGCCTACTCTCCTTACAAGATTTTTATACTACAGCAATTTCTCTCCAGCCTCAGATATATATATGTATATATAGACAGATGGCTGCATCCCATTCAAATAAGGATGGTACCAGAAAGAGAGGATCAGAAACCTGCAGCTTCTGTTGCACCAAGCCTTCTCCAGAAATGATTGGAGAAGCAGAGGCTTCCATACACTGCAGTTATGTGCACAGGGATCACTGTCTGTACTGGGTCAGAGGCCCATACTTGGGTGAACTCTGGTCTGTATTTAACACATTGTTTATGTAAGAGCTCCATTAGCTTTTCATACATGTAACATGAATAAGAATCATGAGTAATTTACCTGAAAAGGAAAAATATCAGTAATGATAGAAGAGTTTAATGATTGATTTCCACTTGTAATAGCTTTTTAAGGTGATCCTTACCGCGTGTAATTCTAGAACAGATGTTGATGGAGCATGATTTGTTCGTGAGTGTAAAGAGTACGATATGTTTATTCTTGCAACTGCAGTAGCCTGAAGATACTACTTAAAAATCCTTTTTTTTTTTTTTCCCCCTGAAAGCACAAAGGTTTCTGCTGCGTCATGTTTGCAACAGTGAAGTGGGCACAGTTCAGTTTACCCACGTAGCCTTAGGAAAAATTGGAGAAATACGCCATCTAGAGCCACATTTCTAGTATTTATTTTCCTGTGGTTGTGTGCTGCTTTTTCAGTCTTTTCTCCAAAGCTGTTGTTGAAAACTATGTCAAGAAATTCTACCTCTTAGTACTAATGAAGTTGAGTGAATATTTTTTAACCTTCTGTATGTCGCCATTTTTTTCACATATGCCAGCCTAATGGTAAGGCAAAATAATTCTATTCAAAATTAAATCCCTCTGCGTTTAAATTTTATGTCAAAGGAGAAAATGTGCTCCTTTGTTCATCTTTTCATATTTCTCCATGATTTGAAAAGATGTACCAGGATGTAGTATCAAGTGTCTTTAGCAAATAACCTGTACTCATTTTTGGTAGACTTTGTGCGTAGAAACAAGCAGAAAGAGGGTGTGTTTGAATAGAGCACTGCCTTTTGAGTGCAAACACTGAGGTCAGTTGTCAGCAGTTTGGAAATGAGTGCTGTGCAGGGCTACAACTGTCCGTGGAGCTGAGCCACTGTGGTGTGGGAGCAAAAAAGAAAAGAGGGATCAACATTTGTTACTTCAGGCTTATTCTAGGTTCACTGATATCTATCCTTATAAGTGATCTGGAAAAGGGGATGAGCACAATTGTGAAATTTACGCCCTGCACTGTTTTATTCAAAGTAGAAAAAACCTGAAATCTTGTTGCAAAGAGCTGTAGAAAGAGTTTGTGATAAGACATGGAGTGATAAAATAGCATGTGAGATTCAGTGCAGGTAAATGCACTTGGGATCCAGTCTTTATTTTCCATATTAAAAACCAGTAACACTGAATTAAATTTTGCTCTAGAGAGAACTTAAAGTTTTAACACTGTGTTCTAAGCAAATGCTAGCTCAAAGCACAGTAACACTCAAAAAGAAAAAAGACAACTAGACTATTGGGAATTGTTAGAAAATGGAGGGAAAGCAAGCCATAAAACCTTATTTAGCCCTCATATAAATGCCACAGTTTACCCAAGGGTTCATTGTTACCTGAATTTCTGGTTACCTGTCTTTTGAAAGCATATTTTAAATTTTAAGTATGTACAGAGAAGGACAACAAGGGTAGTAACAGAGCTGAAAGAACATTGCTTTTCAAGGAGTTATTAGCTAGATTAGGGTTACTCATCTTGGAAAAGTTTCAACCAATATAGAAGTCTACGTAGTGCTGATTTTTGTAGAACAGATGAATGGAAGTGTCTGTTTGTGATTTTTAAATTTTCTTTCCTAATACAAAAAAAGAGGATTATAATGTGGAATTATCCAGTGAAATGTTCAGAACAAAAGGGTGTGCAGTTCTGTGATGAAAGATCAGGCTAATTGGTGAAAGCAGAATGCTGCATGGTGTTTTCCCCTTTCCTGCTTTGGAGCCCACTGCAATTCTGGGAGGTGTCAGGGCTGCAGGGTATCTGTGGGTTTAAGTTAGTGCCACACAGACTGTGGGTAGTTTGATTGGGGAATGGCATGTGGGGATGAGGTGAAAAATCAGAACTGGACATAAGTCTTGTCTAATCTGTGGAAAGAGATGCACTTTAATTTCTTCTCACTTATTCATCCTTGCACCACAAAGTGCTGCAATTACAGTCCAGTTCTTGGAATCACAGAATCTTTTAGGTTGGAAAAGACTTTAAGGTCACTGAGTCCAACTACTAACCTAACACTGCCAAGTCCACTGCTAAACCTTGTCCCTCAGTGCCACATCCACAAGTCTTTTGACTACCCTGGAATTTTGTGGAAGTCTGATCTTCCTCATGCTCTGAGTATTTCAAAGCATTGTATGGAGACTTTTTAACCTTTTTTCCTATCTGCTAGCAAAGATAAATGTGTGGGAACAGTGTCTCTTGCTACTGGAACCTGAGCAGGGATGCTGTTTGCCTGAGGCAGTACTTAATACTCTCAAAGAAGTGTGATGCTTATAACTTGAAATGGAACCCATTTTAGATCTATAAGTCCTTGTCCTCCTGACAAGAAGAAAATTGTAAATTGAGATTTTTGAACTTTAATATGTAGGAAAAGCCTTATAGAACAAGAGCATAGCATGACTCTGAAGTAATATCAGTGCCCACAGCTACAAAATACATAAAACAGTGCAACTACAGAAAGAATTAGGCTGTCTAAAGCATGGAGCTAAATGGCAATGAAAAAAATCCATATTATAGTTGTGTATGCCATGTATTTTCTTACTGTACTGTCATTTAAGATAAGCTGACTGCTATACACATTTCCAAGTGGGAAAAAGTGATAAAGCTCTTTGCATTAAATTTTGTACTAGAATGATAAAATCAGTCCTAATGTATCATAAGCAATGAAGATTCTTCTTGAATCTTCCTCAGCCTTAAATTACAATGGAAAAAGAACAAATAACTTGTTAATAATAAATAACCTGATATTTTCCTGCCTTTAATCCCTTCATAAGAAAGAGAGTAATAGATTAAAAAAATGTATGTAAAAGGTTTTGTTTCATGTCTGTTACAGTCATGCAATCCTTTGACTTTTGATACCGCTTTCTAAGCTACAGGAGAACTGTTGCAGAAAACTTTGAAGTTCTAACATTTTATGTAAGATTTCACTATGTGAGACCTGTTGAATCACAGACTTTCTTGAATTATTTATATTTTTCATAATTTTGTAATTTTAGGAAGGTAATGACTTTAAAAGTAATGAGTTTTGATAATTATTTTGTGTTTTGGTGTTCTTAATAAATTGTAGTATTTTTAATTATTCTCAAAAGTGTCAGATACTATGGTAATATATGGCAACTTTAATATTAAAAATACAAGTTCCAAACCTAAAACATCTTGCAAAAAAATCTGCCTGCAAAATTGTCAATACCACAACCAAAAACCTGTGTGGTGGTTTGACAGGGTCTGGCTTTTTGGGTGTGGTAGGGGCC
The DNA here is from genome assembly GCA_013398175.1 of Climacteris rufus. Lineage (NCBI taxonomy): Eukaryota > Metazoa > Chordata > Aves > Passeriformes > Climacteridae > Climacteris > Climacteris rufus. The sequence continues at coordinate 4,826,775 of VZRZ01004061.1, read as the reverse complement.
AGAAAGATGGCTCCTGTAAAAAGCTGCCAGAAGCTTCCACAGATGTCCAGCCAGGGCCTGTCCCTGATGGCCCTGAAGATGGACATGCTGCTAGCCACAGCTGGGCCAGTTAGAGAAGAAGGTAACGCCTCTGTGACAACATATTTAAGAAGGAGTCACGGTAGTACGCACGTGCGCGCCAGTAGATGTAGATAGACAGGGAAGGAGGAGTACAGCATGTAGGAGAAACAACAGATATGGACACCATCAGAGTCAGAAGAAGGAGGGGGAGGAGGTGATTCTGAGAGACATTTTCGCAGCCTGTGTTAAGGACTGTGTACCAATGCACTGTTTCCCTGCACCCTGAGGGTCCATGAAGGAGCCGAGATCCACCCCATGCAGGAGCAAGAGGGGTGGACTCCTACAGGAGGGACTTTGGTCTGGAGCGGGCTGATGCGGATAATGAGGCCTTTGCTCCCGGGGATTGAGGGAGTCATTTGTGCTAAAAAAGGCCTGGTTTCACCCCCACCCTAAGTTTGGACCAACTTGGCCTTGGGAGGAGGATGGGGGCAGCAGTGACCAGGCGGACTGCCTCCAAGAGGGAAAAAGGACTCGTGCAAAAAATGCCACAGTGCTTGTGAGAAGGGGACCTGCCTCCTCTCCAAATAATTGCCAGGAAGAAAAACGTCTGAGGAATGTACTGTACTGACTAGGATAATGACACACCCCATCCCCCCGGTTCTCCTTAATTTCTGAGGAGTGGAGGGAGGGACTTTGGGGCGGGGGGGAGAAAGTGTTTGAGAGAGTGTTTTGCTTACGCCTTTAACTCTGTGATAAATTCACTTATCATTTTTAAGTTCTGAGCCTGTTTTAGCCTGCTTAATTAGAGGGATTTTTTTTCTTTCAATATCCTTATCTCACCTTGGAAGAAATTCCTTTCACCTCTCCAGCTGAGCAGAGGGAGGGGAAAGGGAAGCAGCTTTTTGTGGGAGCTTTGGGGCGGCTCAAACCACGACAACCTGTCCTGTTAAAAACCTTTATTTCCTCATAATTATTGACATTTTCCTCTTTAATGAAAGTGTATCATATGTCAAGATAGTGATATATTAATGTCTTTTGTCAAAAGAAAAGGGGATTGATTGTGTGACTCCTGATAATAGAGCAGTTGATGAGTGTGTATCAGTCCATGGCAAAAAGGTAATTTTCTCTGTAAATTTTCACATTATTTTTACTCTGAAATATCTTTGTACTGTCTAAATCTTCATTCTAGCTCAATGTATTTTTGCTGAAAGAATTTATAATGTTTAAAAATTTTTACATTGTTAAATGAGTTTTAGAGCTGGATGCTGTAAATCTGCTGTCAAATCTACACTGCAAAAATTCTTATAATTAAGAGAATTTTTACAGAATAGCAGTTCTACTTTAAAGCTGTTCTGAGACATGACATTCAAATTGCGTAAACTCTGGGTTATAACTCTGGAGTTCTGTTGGGAGATAAATTTTTACAATATTGTAATAAACTATGTTCTTTAGTGTTTGTTCCATCTTCACAAACAAATGGCAGACTAAAGGTTGCCTTCCTTCTGAAGGGCCTCGAGCTACTGTTCAGTGTTCCTTACTGCAGATGATTCTGAAGTAGCAATGTCAGCTATACACAGCACTTGTGACCAAGGGGATGCTTGAGTAGTACTGGTTGCGTACAATGACTTGCAGTTCATAATTAAGAAAAATAAAGAAGAGAGTAATGAATTCCTTCTTTTTGGTTACTCTTTTCCCAAGAAATGCTTTAGAGGGCAGCAGAGCCCTGTAGAGACCCAGATCACAACTGTTTCTAAGGACTTCATGCCAGCACTTCAGTATTCTGCTTTCTTGTTAGGAATTGTGTTTTCTGCGAATGCTGTTGCACCAATACATCAAAAGGCATCATGTTTTCTGAACACTGAATAAGTAAAATGAGTAGTCTTTGAGTAATCAAATGTACAATAATTTAGTTTTTTCATTACTGCTGAGCAGAACTTGCACGGTGTCAAGGCCTTTCCCACTTCTCTTATCGCCCCGCTAGTGAGGAGGCTGAGGGGGCACAAGGAGTTTGGGCAGAGGGGGGAGGGCACAACTGGGACAGCTGACCCCGACTGACCAGAGGGTTATTCCACACCATATGGCATCATGCTTGGCATATGCAGCTGGGGGATGTTTGGAGTGATGGTGTTTGTCTTCCCAAGTCACTGTCACACATGATGGGGCCCTGCTCTCCTGGAGATGGCTGAACACCTGCCTGACCTTGGGAAGCACTGAATGAATTCCATGTCGTGCTTTGCTTGTGTGTGTGACTTTTGCTTTCCCTACTAAACTGTCTTTATCTCAACCTTCAAATTTTCTATCCCCTACCTGCAGGTGGGGGAGTCAGTGAGGGGCTCTGTGGTACTTAGTTGGTCCCTGGGGTTAAAAAAATGGAATACTGAAAACGTGGTTGGAAATGTGAGAATTCCAATCTGCAGTAAGCTTTTGATCTCTCTAGATTTGGACAATTTCTGGTAGTATTTTAGCCACTTGTATGCCTCATCTTTTAGCAAAGACGAGGCAAAAGGTCAAGGGAACTCATAGAACGTGTAGCTGAATTTCTTTATTACAAACTTGTGTTTCTTTTGCATAATTTATTTACAAACAATTTCTGAAACCTAGATTTAAGTGATGATGTTAAAAGACAGCTTTTTGTGAGAATTTAAAACAAGTATGTTGATCATTTCATTGTTAAAAATCTAAGAACTGGTGTATTTTCTTCTATATTCTGGTGTACACAAGTGCACAGTAATTTCAGAATTCTTTGGTGGAATTCTGTATGAATGCAAATTCCTTTGTGTAAATGTTATTGTTATAGAAGAAATGTTGCCCAAACTGTAAGAAGAGCAGGAAACTTGTGTTGGATCTGGGGTCCTAGAGTCTGTAAATTAGATTGATCTTTCACCATGACAGCTTTCATTTGATTTATTTTCTAGAATGATGGTATTTAAAGAAGTTTGGCTCCTTCTGAGGTAGTTAGCCTACATAAAAGGATAAAAAAAATAAAACTCTTTAAGTATTTTAATTAACCTATAATTTTTATATCTCAATTTTTTTTATAAGACTTTTGCGGCCAAAGAGGAGTTTTATTTCTGTCCCTTAAGGGAAATATGAATAACTTCATGGGAAAAGATGGTCATCTTTCAAGAGTTTAATTATGAGTTTTATTTATGGAACGGATTCAAAACCACAGAGGTGTTTAAGTGGCTCAGTACTTTCCTAATTCCAGTCCTTACTGTAGATTATCTCAGCAGCCACTGACCTTTCTCTAACTACTGTTCTTTCTTATGGATTGGTTATTGAAATATTGTAGCATAGTTTTGATTTGCCTCTGTTTCTTGTCTAATTCCTCTTGGTTTCTGTTCGTGTATTTTACAATTTTTTTGGCATTTCGAGTTCATTGCCCTGTTTTAGTCAGGTGTCAGGTAGAATTACTGGTCTAGTTTAAGATTTTACTTTGAAAGTAGCATAACTAAGGGTAGAAGGGAAGACATTTAAGTGATTCCATTGGACTCTATTTATATGTCGAACCTTTGTTCCATATCTGTTGGTTTTAATAAAATATTTTATTTTTCTTGATATGTTTCTGATTCTGGTGTGGGTAGAGATAATCATGCCTGAGTCTTGTCATCGTTCTGTTTCTCTTAGAGTTAGATAATTTTTCATTATTTCCAAGGACTTGTTTGCAAGGCTGTTATACTTCTCAGCAGAAAACCTGCTGCAGATGCATGCTTTTCTTAAAAAGTATTACAGAATCAATGGGCTCAGTTAATACATTGTGTGGAAATATATATGAGCAATAGTAGCCATCAAGTGTATCAGAACACACAAAACTAAAGCATTATAATCCTCAGGGGGGAAAGGGCTTTCAAATACTCTGAAAGCAATTCTGTTTTCTGGGGATTTTGAGAGTGCTTTCTTGAGAGCAAAACATGCCCTATTTTTATTTGTTTAACATAAATTTAGTTATATAAAAGCAGTACATGAACTTTAATAATGAATTTTCATAGTTAAAGTACAATAGTACAAGAAACAATGTGAAAAGCAGATTCAATAAATAAGTGGATAATAAATTATTTCTAGTGTTTTTATAGCACTTGCAACAGCTATTTTGGCCTTCTCTTTTCCCAGGAGAAGTGACACTGTATGTCATTGGATTGAATCCTTACTTTTACTTTACACAAGTACTATTTTCAGGTTAGAGCTACTTCATTGTGCCTTCAAAGCCTAACCCACTCTTATAAGAGTCCCCAGGTTGCTGCTTTTTTCTTACTACCAGTACATAGTTTTGATAAGCCATGAATTCCCAAGGCATGTTTTTACTGTCAGATAAGAGTCCAGCAAAGCACTTAGATGTTAATAGTTAAATACGTAGTTTGCTGTTGCTTTTGACTGCACTGAGACTGCTTATATATTTTAAGCTATGGACATACAGAAGTGCTTTAGTGGATTGGAGCCCATTTGCAATACCAAAGAAGAGCAAAAAATTTGCTTTACGTGACTGAGCTAGGCCCTTGGGTGCAGACAAATATCTGCAAAGCCTTCACTTAGAAAAAAGGGAAGTTAAAATCCTATTTTTAAACAGCTAAAATATTTGCATTATAACGTATGTACTCTATAAATATCACAGAATTAGTTAAAAAAAAAAGGTGCTGTTCATTTTCCCTTGCTCCTATGGGAATATTACTGTGCTTTGATAAGATTGGCAGTTGCTTTAAAAATGTGTAAGGTTGGTGTATCAGGCTGGGACCCAGGGAGCTCTGCAGATTTAGAGCTGCTTGCCCATAAAATACGGTTGGGAAGGAGAGCACAAAAAGGCGAATAATTCTGTAGCACAATCTGAGAAAAGAGAATGTGTGAACAAAGCAGCAGCATTAAAAGATCTGTGCTGAGAGGCACTGCTTTAGTTTGAGTGCTATAACCCTCGATGGCATGGTTGTGTTAGGCAGTTTGTGAGATATTGTGCTGGGAAGGAAGCAAATTAGGTTATTTTTGAAAGGTGTTTTATTAAAAAAGTATTAAAAACAAACCAGTGACAATTGTTGTGCTAGAGATTATTGAGATGACTATTAAAGGCTTACATGATCATTGTATGAGGGTAATACATCCGCGTACATCTTCAGGCAATGGTAGCTCAGCTCCCACTCCAGCTGTTTCATCAATAAACTTAGTTTCAGGTAGTATTTGGGAAGATGAAAAATACATCCTTTTAAAACAGCATGTGTAATCAGCCTAAATCTGCTTTACAAGGTTGGGTATTCAAACGGAAAGGTACTGCTGGAGTCTGACATTGATACATTGGCTAAAGCTGGCAACATGCTGGGAGCTACCTGTGTGCTGTAACACTGGAAGGCAGTCCATTAGTGCCTGAATTAATGCACTCAGGGACTTTTAATTCTTCACAGAATCTATTTCCATATTTAATTACGGGAAAGTCATAGAAAAAAGTTACAAAGCACCTTCTTCATCCATTTCATTGTCAACGGGAGTGGCGATTAGTAATTCTTCTTCAAGTTATATTGCAGTATTCACTTAAAGTAATGCAGCTCCTTGCTGAGTTTGCTCCAATTAAACCATATTTTATTTGCTAATGACTTACCAAGTTGACAATGACCTTGAAGTTGGTATTGTCAACATTTCTTGGGATAAAGAGCTGGATGATTTAGGGTTATTAAGAGTGCATCAATATATTCTTCAGTCTTTGTCTGTATTTTTAAAAAGATTTTGAATTCCATTACAGATAGGATAGCTTACCTGAATAATGTACGGGTTAGTAAGTTAAGTATCTGTCAACTTGTATTGGTTTTACTGCAGATTTTAAAGGTGTACATATAAGACAACCCTTCTGTTGTTTTTGAGTTTGCAAAAGTCCATTGAACTGGACCATCTTTTAAAATTGAGTAACTTTAATAACTAGGAATGCAATTTATTACTTTTACAGTTCTGTTGGCTGTAAGTCACTTATATAAATAAGTTTATAAACATCTAGATAATGAATTTCACTGTTTCAGAAGCTATACTTCTTCATGGTTAAATTTATTTCACCGTAATATCATTTACAGGTAGTAACATCACTGGTGCTGTATCACTGTAGTATTGTCACTAGCATTTCACTGCTAGTATCATTGTAGTGAATAAGATCAGTTATTTATGAATGCTTCTTGGTAATTTAAAATGCATAGTAAAATTACATTGATATAGTTTAGAAACATTTAGAACCTCATAGTTATAATTTAGTAGTGTGTGCCTTCAGATGTAATTTACAGTGGACCTGTTTGAACATTTTAGATCAAACAGAATTTTTCACAAATGAGTGCAGCAATTAACTGTTTTGCCATGAAAACTATCCCTGAACTTAACAGTTTGCTGGGTTTTGTCATATTTGTCCTTTGGGAAGCTGATGTTGCATGTTCTCTTAATCAACAAGCATAATTACACTACCAGTTCATGCACATGGTTTGCTGAAACTATCACTGGTTCTTGTTTCTTACATTTTTATATGACATCATACCTGTCTTCAAAGGAAAACAAAAGTACCTCAATGACTTTAGAAAGAAGGTGATTTCATTACTTTAAAAAAAATTCTTTGATAAATTTCATGTACTGATTTGATGCATTTAAATTTTATTAAATTTTACTTGTTAAGAACATTATTTCATATGCAAAAATAGTTTGCTGTGTGCCATTTAAAAAAAAAGATCAAACTGCTGTCTTTCCTCAAGTAGATCTTTTAAGAATATGCTCCTTTTGTTTTACCCTCAAGAACTGAGTTACTATGCCATAAAATTTTACTTTAATGGAGTCATTATTATGTGCAAAACTGTAACTGAGAAATCATGATTTAATTACTGTAACCTGTTTCTTACCTCTAAATCTCAGTTCTCAGTTTCTGCATCATGCCTTATAAAATATCACACAGGCTTTGGACTCTTCATTCTAGAAATTGTGAGGATTTTTGGAGTGCTTAAATGTTAAATGATGATGTGTGTGTGTGTGTATATAGGTATAATTTTGTATTTCAGTCTAAGTCAATTACATAAATTTAAGTATACAAATTATTATATCTTTCTGTTAAAAATGCCTTTTAAAGTAATTTTTCAATTATACAGTAAGTAGAGTAAGTGTAGGGTAAGAATGTGCTGAGCATTCTTCTGTAGATGTTAGAATATGGCTAGAAATGCCTGACATCTGATTGGATGACATATTTATATAGCTAAGGTTTCTTTCATGTTATTTTTATTTGGGAACATATGCTCATTTGAATTAGCAAGGGATTCAGATAAATACATTTCCTTAAGAATACATAGTGTGGTTAGTGTTTAAAAATCAGATGATGTCTAATGATTTGTTCAGTATTTCAGGTTTTAATCAGAAAATCTTCATTCTTCAATGCAGGCAGCTGTGATATTTCAAATTGCTCACAATTTCAAGGTTTTGGGGTTTCTTTCAGCCTTGTAAGGCTTAGTGCTCTGTGATAGGGTACATAGACAAAAAACCAGCATCTGCATAAAATAAGTGACTACATTTGACTTCAGCTGTGTTTTTTTTTTTTAAATTCAGTTTTGCATAACATAGAAGGCTTTATACCTTGTGGAAATAAATACTTTTCATTATTATGGAAACTAATAGTATGGTATTAGAAATGTGTAATGTATAGATGATATGGTCCTAAATGTACTGCTCTTGTCCAATGTCAAGTTGATTACCAAGTGTGGCCCCCAGAAAACAGAAACAAAAAGTACAGATATCATAGGTATATAAAGAATTAATCTCCTAGTAAGATGGCAATCTGCATGCTTTATTTTCCATAACAGGGCTTTATATCTTTACAATTTATTGTTAGAAATTTAATCTCATTCCTCCAGACACAAAAGTGACTTCTCTTTTCTCAGAACTGACATGCCTCTGGGTGGGATTCAGTTTGGTGTTCATTTCACATTTTAGCTGCCAAAGAAATTGGCTTTAAGTGATGTGAGACTTCTATCTGCTCAACATTTTCCATGGTCATAGAGAATGTTGGTAAGGAGGGCCATCCAACTCTTGAAGACCCCCACCAGTGTGATTATAATGTACAAGACTTTTCCTGTGATGAGAAGGCTCTGTTACATTAATAATATTATTGTGTTATTCCTTTGTTAGTATTGTAATCAAATGTAACTAATTCCATGGAATTAACAATATAAAAAATACAGTATGCTTATCCTTATTATAGACTTCAAAATACATTAGATTTCTACAGGAGCTAATCTGTCACAAATAAAAGTAATTTTAAAAATAATATTTTGTATGTATCTGAACAATAATATTTTTATTCTACCATGCATTAAAGCAGTAGTAAATAGTGCCTTACAGAACCACTTGATGGTGCTGTCACCCTTTTACTCTGAAAATTCAGTTTAACTCTCATCCTACCTTTATAATAATGATCATCTTTAACTCCTTTAAATGGTGGAAGAGGAGGAATTGTATAAGGAAGGAAATTATTTTTGTTTTTCTTTCTTCCTTACAAGGAAATGGTGACAGGTTAAAAAAGAAATATGTAAGCCTGTGATTTTTTTTTTTTTATTGTGAGATTTTGAGAAGATACACATTGGATGTAGAGATACTACATATCAGTAAAAAAAAGGAATTTAATGTGAGGAAGACAGATATTTTCAGGATCCTGAAATCATTTATGCATAATGAAGGAAAAATATGACTGAGTTTTTCTTCTGAAATGGGACTGACTTCATTGATAAAATTATTGGATTATAGAAATGTGCATGCTGATTCTAGATGTGCATTCTATTCTGGTAGCAGAGTGGTTTTTTTTTTTTCAAAATACTAGAAAGATGATACTCTTTGATAGCCAGTCTTATTCCCAGCATGTGACTGAGGAGGTTCTCTCTGTGATCAACGCATCAGATTTATTAGAAATAATGTGAAACTTGATATAAATTGTTTTGATGGATTTAGAATCAGTGAGTGAAATTTTAGATATGTGATGTATTTGCTGAGCTAGTTGTTTCCTGACATCTAAAGACACATTCTGTCTGTAGGCCACTGGATTTCAATATATATGTGGAGTTGAACATGGAGCTGAAAAGCTGGTAATGAAGGAAAGGGAAGTATTGTACAGATCTTTGAGTCAGGGTAGATGTGTTCTGTCCAGCTTGGTGCATTTCATTCAGCCATGTTCAGCTCATGCCTACTATATAAATGTATTCTTATTGGAAACCAGCAATTAGGCTCCAACTTGGGGAGGGGAAAGTATGACACAAGCACATAGAATAAAATGACACTCTATGAACATGAGAATTTATATACTTTGTGTATACCTCTCACTAAATGGAACTGTTTCTGCTGGTCTAACTACTACAATGTCTGTTGAATGGAATGCATAGTTGACTATGCAAGTGTGTGCAGAAAATGTAATTGGACAGCTGAGCGGTCCATTGAGCAGGTTTGTAATGCTGAGGTCTTGACTGCTTGATGTGGACAATAATAACCTGAATTTTGTTACATTTGTCATCTTTATGCATTCTGATCTATATAATTTGAAACTAAATTGTTAATCAGTACCTTTTTTTCTATGACAATCATCACTGCATCTCTGGGAGACATCTGTGCTCTGCTCAAGGTGCTGTGTATGACTTAAGCAGCTCTGGGTTAGAAATAAAACAAAAAATCTAACTTGAATAAACAAGAAAACAACACTTTAAAAAAAGTTGGTTTTTTTTTTTCCTAAAGTGAAATGTGCTGTGTGGAACCACAAGCTGCTTCACTGCTGGACAGCACTGTAGATAAGGATCCCTCAAGGTTCTCTTAGCTAATAAGTGGAGTTGTCTGTGGTTTCAACATCACCCATGACAATGCTGTTAGTGAAACAAACTTGATAGCATTAGAGAATTATTAGCTTCACAACTGCTGTTTGTTTGCAGGGAACAGTGAGATTGAGGCAGTTGAAGGGTTAGAGGTGTGAGTGAGAAAATTAGGGGAAAACCTGCTTGAAGACCTTTGCAAGGGAATATAATTAAAGTGCTGTGTGCTTTATGTTGTAATTATGGTATCAGTAGCAAGAAAACCCTCAAACAAACAGTCCTAGGAATAAGATTTGCTACAAGAATGTAAGTGACATTTATACAATAATTTTGGCTGGTAGCTATTGTGTATTTTAGCTGGACTTTGTAGATAGGGCAAAAATGTGGCCAAGAGATTGCAACAAATTCTTTGACAAATTAATTTTTTTCTTCCTGTTTCTCTCTTAATTGTTCTACCCTGAAATATAAAGAATGCATTTCACTCATTTAACTGGAAAATGGTGTGAGTTTAAACCTCAAGATGGGTCAGTCCAGGCAATATGACATAACTTAAGTAGCAATATGCCAGGATAATTTAGTTTTTTATCTGTTTATTCCAAAGTTAAGGTAGTTATTATTTAGAGTTAGTTTCTTGTATTTTTTTTTTGTTTTATTTGCATTGTGCCAATACATGTTGATTGTCTTAGGCTTTTAGCCTGCAGCAGTCAGGTGCATTTGCTGTTCCTGAGCTCTTATATTTCATGAAGACTTTCTTTTCATATGTGCAGACATTTCTGCTTGTTTCATTGGAAATGTAATCCTCACAGTTATTAATTTTGCTGTGGCTTCAGAGCAGTGAGCACATTTTTAAAGGTTTCCTTTACTGAAAGCCAATTTACTTTATACTTGACGGCTTGTAAAAAATATGATCTACTTTCAGTAACTTAGTTGAGCTTTTGACTCATCTAGGCTGGTCTTCTGCCACACTTGATAGCCTTTTTGCACATTAGAATGTGCTTTGAGCAGTGTGTTCCTGAATATCAATCAGCTCAGCTCTCCTGAGCCCCTTGGCCATTCAGCCCTATGGGATAGAGTTAAACAGATCCCTGAGTGAGTCAGAGCTAGGAGGGATGTCCTGCTGGGCTTGTTACTGATGAAAAAGGACAAATTCTTTAGGGATGTGAAGGTCAAAGTGTTGGTGGGATTTAAGATCCTGACAGAAGGATGGAAGGCAAATAGTAAAATTGGTCCTCATTTAACTAATCCTTAATTTAGCACCTTCTCTTGACTGCCAAATAGTTCACTGTTAAAAAGGATGTAAGGAAGTATTTTTCCTAGTTGAGCTTATAGCCTTGTGTTAAGAGAAAGGCATCTCATTTATGTCTGTGACTTCCTGTAGAGGTGCTCATTAAGGTACTCCAGACTATGTATTTCTACTGTTGTATGAGTTGTTATTAAGAAACTAGAAAATGTGTGTGTGACCATTGCTTTCTCCTCTGTGTGTGACCATTGCTTTCTCCTCTGTGTGTGACCATTGCTTTCTCCTCTGTGTGTGACCATTGCTTCCTCCTCTGTGTGTCTTACAAGTCTAAAGGACTAGGTCTAATTTCTTTTAAAAGAAACAGCAGCAAAAACAACTTCCAGTTTCAGATTGTACATCCTATTCTTGAACTAAAAGTGAAAAAGGAAGTTAGTATGAAAAGCTGGTGAAAAACAAGGGTTTAGAATCTCATTCAGTGGCTCTGCTGGTTGGTTTAAGCAGGAAAATGATCAATTTGCTGCCTGGTGTTGGTTATGTTTGTAAGTAGGCAACACTCCTGTGTTTGCTTTAAATGGCACTTCAGTGTAAATCCCAAGCCTATGACTGCAGAGCATTGACAGTTTGCATCTTTGTGACTCTGACCTTCAATGCCTAAATTGTTTATTCCTGTTATAAGGTTTTAAACCTTTGAAGGTGCTTTTTAAAAATGTAATGTTGATAAGTGTTTATGTTTATGCTTGAGCATGTATTTCAGAGGCCTGCGTCTATGGAACTTTTTGAACAGAATAAAAACTAAAGATTACCTCTAGTTGTATACTTACCCAAGCAACAGATTTGGCCTAAGTTTTCAGATTGCGACTGTAAATTCATTAGAAGTTGAAAAGAGAAATTTAAAAAATAATCTTCAGCTTGTGTTATCTGGAGGCTGATTGGTCTTAATTTGCTGTGCAAATATCTGTCATGGTTTAAATCCTTCCCAGAGTCTTGGCCAGGCTTACTTGAATGTCATTTGAAAGGGTCATAAAACCTCCTTGAGTATTTAAAATGATTTCCTTTGAAGATTTTTTCCCCCTAAAATTAGTAATCAAGAGGTTCTCTAGACAATTGCTTCTATCAAGAGAGTTTTGAAAATTTGTGATGCAGCTAGACCCGTTTTGGCTAATTACAGTGTTAAGTCTCATAATTAGAGTTAGAGAATCATAACTCACTTGAGGCTTTGTTTGACATGTGAGGGTAACATCTGAAAAAATGCATGCCTTCTTTTCTGTAAGTTGTTTTTTCCTCTGTTGAGTGGTTGTTAGAATAATTCTGTGATGATAACTACATGATTTTGCCATTTTTTGAACAAGACTTGTGTTGCTTATTTGGGCTTACTCCATAATTGTACAGTATTGTGGGACCCCTCCCCTTAGTGAGTAATCTTGGCTTTCATTAGTTATTGCAAACAGCAGCTGCTTGTAATAGAATAGGCTTCCACTAAATGTATTTAGATAAGCATTTAAAAATGAAGACCCATAAATCTTTCCTTTAACTTTCTAAAGGGAATCTACATTGCATTATGAAAAAGTCAACAGCAAGAAAAAATGAGACAAGAAAAAATATGACCTCTTCATCCCACAGTAATAGAATTACAGGAAGAAAAGGAGGTAATGGCACTTCAGCTTTTTACTACTATTTGAAAACTAATTTATACCCAGATTCCAGGTGTAAGGCTTTTATAAGAGGATGAAAAACCCCTGCAATCTATATTGAAAATGAAAAAAAAACCCCCAACTAGTTACAAATGAAAATTGATGAGCTTTTGTTCTCCCCTCTCCTACTTCAGTGCAAATCCTGTGAAATAATTTAAGAGCATAAGATTTTTATACTTAGAAATTGTGAAGCTGGAACAGATTGTCCAGAGAGGTTTTGAAGTCTCAAAAATATTCAAGAACCGTCTGGATGAAATCTTGTGCAATATGCTCTGGCATGACACTGCTTGAGCAGGGAGGTTGGCCCTGACGACCCAATGTCACCCACCCCCTGTGGTCCCTTCCAGCCTTACCCATGGTGTGACTCTACATATTCCAGAAGTTTGTGGAAATACAAAAATTGTAATCAAATGATTCATAACTCCTCTTGGAATTCATCAAGATTTGATGAATATACACAAAATATATTCAGAATAAATTACTTGTACTGTTTTGCTTTGCTTTAAACTGAACAAATTAAATACTTCTGGTGGTTTACCTCACATGGCAGAATTTTGGAGCCTTTAGGTATGCATGCAGAAAGAAGACTTAATCTGCTGGCAACTGCTTTGTCTTTTGTATACTCTTTTTCTTGCATAAAAATACTTTCTTTTAAAATGTTCATGAGATTGCAGTTGAAAAATCTTGACTATGTCCAACTGTGTTTTCTCTTTTGACTGAGTTTTCCACATTTTCAGCAAAATGTGTTTTAGGTGTAAACTATTTTTGGCAGACAACTTTGCAACTGAAGGCTATTATAACTAAGATTGTTATATGGCTATACAGAGAATCCTGAAACTACTTGCATTGGTAAGGCATAAATGTTCAAAAACTGCCTGATGAGATCTTAAAATAATTAAGATGCCTTTCAAATATACGCTGGGGATGACAGTTTGTTATTTGGAATATTACCAGTTGATAAATAATGAGGAAGTTACTACCTTATCTCACATAAAGACTGAAGCACCGAGCAGTGACATGGATGGGGGAAGTGCCAGTGGGAGGTAGCTGTTTTCTTGACATGTTATCAGATGTTTGCCATGCTGAGGGTCGAAGTCTAAGGTTTTACCTTCTTGGCTTGTTTAAGATGCATTCTCTAACTCCCAGCAAACTAGCTCAGTATTCCTTGGGTTTGTAATGCTGAGTGGCATAAGAGAAAAACAGAAGTGGTGAGGTAATAGGATACACAAGAAAGGAGCTAGAAGAGTTGAGGTAGTCTAGCACTCCTTTTACTAAGGAAGAAGCAATGCAGAGAACTAAATTAGATTCATGAATGAGGGGAAAAACTCATCTTTGTAGTCAAGAAGTGATAAAAAAGGAGATGACTATTATTGCATGTTGATAGAGGCAGACAATTTTTTTTTACCTATCTGCTTTAAAGTTCAAGAAAGAATTAATGAATAAATGTTGCCTCATGTTTTCAGATTACACACAATAACTGATTACAGTATTCTTTTCAGGTTTTTATTACGTGCTAGTGCATACAAATTTATTATTAAAAAAAATTCAGAGAGAAGATGTGTTAAGTGAGAATTCAAGATGAAAGTACATCCCAGTAACTGAAGTTGATGAACCATGTGTTGTAATGAACTTAAAAAGATCTCAGTTCTTCATGGTATGGAAAGAACAACTGACCAGGTAAAAACCAGCTTTTTGCCCTCTAGTTGGGTGATATCCACCTTTCAAAAGAGTGTGTGGGAAATAGTCATGGCAACACTTAACTGACCTCAGCCCTGTGCTTTGGGGCTGAATGCGGGAACTGCAAACCTCATTCTTGGAACCAAACTTAACCCTGAGCTTTAGGATTGGATTTTCTGGTACCCAGGGAAGATGACATGCTAATTTTTGCTTTTTCTGTTCTAAAGGCATTCCTAGCACTTAGCAGAAATCTGTGGATCTGCAGCAAAGACTTGAGCTTACCATGCAGCCTATTAATCAGAGCACTATCTTTCCACAGTCCTCTTTTTTTCAAAACTTTAATTAAAGGTCAACAAGTCTGCAAGTTCTTAGTCAAATTTGGCTGTTATTAAATAATAGGTAAAAAATTACCAAGAAAGGATTAATTGATTCCTAAACCTAAAATTGTATTTGTTTTTCTCTCTAAAGACCATGTTTTGCAAATTGCAAAACATGCATTGTTTTTAATCATTGGTCCATTCTAATTTAAATTGACAAATGTTAAGATATTCTACTGTAACTGTCTATTTTTCATAGTGTCCCCTCTGGAAAAGATAAGAATTTCCCGAATTACCTTACTGAGGTTTTGATGTGTTAAAATATTTGGACCTTTTTTTTCCTAAGATGCACTTGAATTAGGATTTCCACAGGTTACAATGTTGGTTTTGGTGCAATATCTGTATAATGCATTTTAGGGATTTTTTTTTTTTTTATGGTCAGTAATTGTTTCCATGCCTTTTTTTTTAATGAGTAAATTTATTTAAGTAGCTTAATGAGTAACAAATAAAAGGAGGCAGTGAAGTTTGCAAGATTGATCCCTGATTTTAGAATGTGATTTCTGTTAGCTATAACTTTGTATGATAAACTTGTTTCATCCTGAACTACTTCTCTTCTCATGCTTCCTTCCCCATGCAGCTTTCTTAAGGGAAAAAAACCATCAAATTTTATAAGAAATGATGTCTTTTTTGAGCTAAAGCAGGTGCAAAATGGAGTAGTACTGTTAGGGAGGTACAACAGGTAAAGTTGTAAAAGTCTCACTGAAAGTGCTGGGAAAAAATCTCTCAAAATATGGATGGACTTGCAAATTTCATTTTGTTTATATTTAAAGTGAAAGGATAATAAAATCAGGCAAACACAAACTAGACAACACTTTACGGTGACTTCTGTCCATTCATCATCTTTGTCTAGTTCTCTGTGCTCGCAACAACATTCTGAAAAGAAAAGCAGATGCATTTAAGAAGAGCAGACAACAGATATTTTCTTAGTTCTAAGAATATATACACTAAAACTATGGCACCAAAGCTGGCAATGCCAGATAATTTCCATGTAGAGTTTGGCAAAATAAATGTTAATATGTATACACATATATAATGTAAATCAAACTTGAATAGATAACTGATGTTGGGGTTTTTTTGTGGTATAATTTATTCCTTTGCATTGCAAGAAAGTAATCATTATGCAATGAGAAAGTTATGTATGTGTTTGTTGTGAGAACTTAAATCAGTCTGTAAATAGTTTGTTGATCGTAATGTATTTATAGCCGATTTTTTGGTATGGTTAAATATGTGCTTAATATAAAGTACTTTCATCTTGGAATTAATGAAATAACTTATAAATTAAAAAGCATGTGTAGGCTGTTTGCCTATTAGGAAGTAGGAAAGGAAGCAAGGGACTCATACTACCTCAGAAAAAATAAGCTGAAGTAGAATTGTGAAGTATTCACCTGGATATTTTAAAAAAATCGATACCTTTCCATTTTGCGGTGAAAAGTCCATATAACTGGTTTTTTTTTCACTTATTAGTATCAATCTGATACTTTATTGTAAGGAAATTAGGCTTTTAAAGATACTTGTGATAACTTTCACTGACCAAATGCAAAGTAATATTTTCTTGAATAATTTCAGAGAAAGGACTGGTGACCCAGATTTCTGTTGGTAGTGCTACAAATATAGTAAAAAGAAAAAATGTGTACAGCTGGGAGAATTGCTGTCAGTTTCTCATTTCTTCCTTAATACTCATGACTTTTAGGGAACTTTGTCCCAGATAGTCTGAAGAATGTCAAGAAACAACAACCTCAAAGATGTTTGTGTGTCAAAAATTTGGCATTGTGAAAAAGGGAATAAGGCCAGATGTCATGTTAGGATGTGTACATAGAAGTTTGGCCTACAATGAATGTGAAATAATTCTTGTGAGCTGTGCTACAGAGAGCAAACTTTATCTGCAGTATGGTGTTACCTCTAGCATATTTTAAATATAAAATGTGGAGACCAATCAGAGCCAGTTTAGAGGACAATAATGAGTGATGAGACATTTAGACAATATTCCTAGACAGAAAAAATGATTGAGCTGTATTAGTTACTGTAAAAAATCAAGGGGGACTTACTGTAGTAATCTTCAATTATGCAAAAATTTTCTGAAAAGAGGCAGAAGATAATGTGATTTCTAAATCCATCTATCATCAAGAATAGAAGAGAAAAGCTTTTACCTAACACAGATTTCAACTTTCCTTCCAATATAACTGACTCTGTTGCAGATGTATATTTTGACAGTCTGGTAAATATCCGATTCATTTTCTCAAATGAAAATAGTTGGAATAAAGGTAGTACCTTGTGGATGTACACTCCATTAGTATTTGTGTCACAAGTCAATGATTGGTTATATTCCTCTGGATCTGCAAAGGTGAGTATCTTTGAGAAAGGAGGGTGTAACAACTTTTTCCATGTGAGTTGAAGATAGAATGTAAGGAAATGAAGTCAGATTTGGAAAGAGCATTTTCTCCTCCCCCATTAGATGTGTAACTAGCTGACCATTAGCTGTGTCCTTTGAACCATCACTTATTTTCAGATGATGTATGACCACACATTTCAGATGTTTTGCTCATGGTACTTTAACTTTTTTTCAGTCTTCCTTTGAATAATATCTACATGTTTTGCCCCAGAATTAGATCTTCAAATCAAATCAGTTTGCAGGTGAAGAGGTGAAGCTGTGAATACTAACATCAGTGTTCCCTAGGCAATCCTAACCTTCAGTTTAATGGCCATGCTGCACTATTTAAGTACACAAGTTTCTTTTTTTTTTTATTTGGGAGTCTGTCTTTTGTGCAAACAGATTATGCATGGGTAAAGATGTATATCTACACAATGAGATTCTGGCCAGAAGACTTAAAAAAAGTGTGATGATGGGAGGACCTAATTGATAGACGCTATTAGGTTTCCATGTGCTGTTATCTTTAATTTCAACCGCATAGGACAAGACATAGTTCAACCACATAGTTCTCTGTTTGGACAATAAGTTTTAAAAGCTATTCTGTACTTTCTCAATTGTAACTATATATTTAAAGGAAAGTGGATGTAATGAAGAAAAACAGACCACAGATTAATGTGTGCCTAACAACCAGATTTTACTGGAATTGTAAATTTTTCTTATTAATGGATTTCAGGTCCTCATATGGCAAGTGAGCTCAGGGAAAAACATAGCAGTCCTCTTCAAAATATTCTGCAAACATGCTTTTATGATATTAACACTTGAGTTTCTTTTTAAATGTTAAAGGGCATTTTTCTAGACTGTGATAACTTTTATTTATCAGTGAAATTGTGGATAATCCCAATAATACACAATTGCTATGTTTTATGTTTTTGCAACACTTCGCTATGTTTGATAACCCTCACTCACAGAGGTTTCTTTTGTTTTTGTGGGTTTTTTTCCCCTCTTACCTAACTACTTTTAGTTTGCTCTCATAGGATAAATCAGTGAAACCACCTGTTATAATTTAATTCATCATATATAGTTAGTTTCATCTTGTAGGTAACCTTAGTAGCTTCTTGCAAAATAGAATTCTCAGGTTCCTGCATATTGGAGATCCTAGATGTTGAAGAGCTTCTGTTGCCTCAGGCAAAATTCTGAGGCTGCTTAATAATTTCTCTTCTGGGAACAACAGTAAATTTTCTGTGAATTTAAATCTGTTTGAAAAGGTAACTTACACTGGAGTCTCTCTTAGCATATATTAGGCAAAACTGTAATTTACACCCTCACAGAGTAGGCATAAATTTCCCTATATTTACTAGAAATCATTGCTTATATGCAAGGTAAGGTTTTGAGTGTCACTGACTCATTAGTTTTATATGGATACAAAAGCAAGTTCAACACACAGAGCAGATTTACAACTATGCCCAACTCTGAAAAAAAAAGATGTAAAGTCTGGTTTTCATCTTGTAATACTTGGACTTAAAAGTTGTTCAGTGTTGGCCTTTTTTAATCAAAACTTTGAGAATTTTTATTAGGTTATGACATAGATAAAATTGATATAGCTTCTACTAAGCTAAAACTTCACTTTTATATTTAAAACTTCACTTTTATCCTTATGTTATAAGGATATAACAATACTCTTTTTACTTCTCAAATGCATTTTTTCCTAAAATGGCAGGATCTCCCCTTCTCTGTATGAATGTATTGAGCCTTGCAAAACGAATGTTCTGGGATCTTGATGTTCAATTTACAGTTAAGAATGTAGGGATCTTATTAGGTTGCAGGGTGTATTAAAGGTTATTCAACAGATGAGCATGGCAAGGAATAAAATGTTTTCATTAGTAAGGTTGTCTTCCGCATTTTTATAAGACCAGCTCTTGATGCAATGTATTGTTAATGTTAGTATGGGATTTTTAAAAATATACCATTATCTGGTATATCTGGTAAGAAATCTTTCCCAGTGGCTGATTTGCAGCACTTGGTAAATTTGTGTTTCCTATTTACTGTTAGTAGAGTTGCATCAGAAATTAAATTGGTAGATTTGTGTGGTGTTTTGAAAGGAAAGCGATTGACTCTAAAAGCAAGAGAGCCATTTCTCCTCAGAAGCTCTTACATAAAAATAATTCCTTCTGCTTTTAACTTATGAATCATTGTACTATTTCTCTGTACTTGTGGATAATGCTGTGACTCTGCTTTGTTGCAGCTGGTTATTTAAAAAAATCCCAGTCAATGCTGGCAGATGGTAATGTTCTCGACAGGTTTCACCCCACAGTAGCTCAGTCATAACATTTTTCACTATAGGCTGGTTTTTGTGTGTTTTTTGCTTGGGTTGTGTTTTCTTCCACCCTTCACCTCCTTTTCCTTTTTCTCTAGAGAGCTTTACTCTCTGGAGTTTCCCCATTGTAACTCTTCCTGACATTTGCTCAGTACTTCAATTGATGAATGGTTGGATTTTCATCAATATTTAGTCAGAAGTGTCTGACTTTTGTGGTGCCATCCCCTTCATGTAGAAGTTGACAGAATGAGTCAAATCCTCACTTGCTTCTGTGGTAATGGTTATTTAAAAAAAATCCATCAGCTTGAGGTCTGTGTGAACGGAGTTCACTGTAAAAAGTCCTTTCATATACTACTGTCAGATTGTAGTATTTAGAAAGTATGAGTACCTGTAGGGTTTTGCAACTAGTAGCTGTTTCCTTTAAGATTTTTGATTTTGCTGTTAGTGTCAGAGGTCATGTGTTTATAAATTCTGATGAATTTCTCTGGGTAATAACAGCAGAGAATATTTCCTGAGATCTTTGTTTGAGCTTTCAAGTTATTTCATCTTGACTAAAGTAAAATAATAGAAGCTCTTTTTGATTTTTTAAATGGGTGAAGAAAACATTAAGTGTGTGTGTATATTAGGGAGTGTGACAGAGATATCCTGGTAAGACTAATGATTACCTGAAATAGTTGTCTGTGCTTTTGAAGCTTAACCCTTTTGCTCATCAATCAGTCAGCAGAGGCAGGTAGTGACCATTAGGTGGATTCATTAGCACCCTGCAGCCTTCTTGTACAGGGTGACCCACATCTGTCTTCATTAGAAGTTTGCCACTTGCCAGTAGTGAACAGATGGGTCATTATAGCCTACATTGCCCTCTGGGCATACCTGGAGGACAGGCAAAGTCGTCCAGTACAGGACACAGATGCATATCTGCTTCGTAGAAATGGGGCAAGCTCTTTATGATAAATCCTAATGTCATTAAACTTTTCTTTAGACAAGCTAGCTTATACTTAGTGGATTTATTTGTATTATTATTTATTCTGTCTGATACCAGCTTTGAGAACATGAAAGGGCTAAAACAGAGAGACTTGAATTATTCATGACCATTTCTTAAAAAATATTATAGAGTACAAGGTATAGCACTGCTGAACTGTTGATCAGTATTTTCATTTGGGCTCTAGGTGTGATTTCAGGGTCTCTTTTTCCGGAATGGGAATATTTTCTGTACAGATTAAATTAAGATTTTTTTTTTTGGAAAGAATTCTGTGAGGTAGGGTGAAGACAAAATGCATTCATAATCCTGTTGCCAGCAGAGGAAAGTAAAAGCCTTGTTTCCTTATTGCTTCATGCTGTTTACACTGCATGAGCTTAAATCCTGTTCTAACACCGTGGTTAAACACATTTTGGAAAAAAATCCACACCCTATGTGTCAATTATTTACTATGGATTGCTGCCTTTCAAAATTTTGGAGCAGTTAAACATGTATGTTCAGTGTTAGCAGCATTATAATTAACATTCTGTTTTGGTGTTTTTTGGAGAAAATTCCTTTCGTCACTGTGTTTAAGTAAAATATGCTTAAATGTCAGGGAAACTGATTAAAGCTAGGAAGCCCGATGATGCCACTAGCTCTTTCCCTGGAATGATCTCCTGAATGAAACAAGAACTACCTTTACCAGTAGAGAACAGCTTCCCTTACCACTTAAAGAAAATGTTGCTATATTAAAAAACACACCCAAAGTGTCCTTCTCTCCTGTACTGGACAAACCTTACCCTTCACTTGATCCTATTTACTGTAAAGGGACTTTAATTATTATCAAAGGGATTTAGCTTTTTGTAAAAAGTTGCTGTTCACTGGGAAGTTGCTTGCTGTATTTAAATAATAAGTATATTGTTTCTCTCTTCATAGTTTAGACTAGATACTAATTTTATCCAGTTCTTTTTCTAGTGTAAAAAGAATAGTTTTGTAAATAATATTTCTTTTATTCAACTTCTGTGAAAAATTGTTTCTGTAAGAAAATGTTCATTCCATGTTGGTGTGTGTGAATATATGCTTTATTTTTATGGCACCCAAAGCAGAATTTAAAGGAAAAAGTATTTTGGGAGCCTGTTGTAACAAAGACAATCCTCTTCAGGAAGGTATGACCTTGTACTATGGTTACATTTAATGTAAGAATAAGAATTGGCTATTTTATTTACATTGAAAAAAAAATCTTTTTTTGCTTAAAAACTAGAAAAAAAATTTGTTGAATAGATTTAAAAATAGATGCTATATATTTAGTGAAAAATACCATTAGTGTGGTTGTCAGAAATAATGTACTTGAAGAAAAAATCTGTAAAATTTTATGTACAATAGATGAACTGTACACCAAACAAGAGCATGCTTTCTACTTGCAGAAGAGATGATTAATTTTGCTTGATGCATGGAAGGGAGCAATAATAGTTTCTTGTGAGAAGTGCAATATCTTGCTGCTGTAGCTATGTTCTATGAATTTTTTTTTCATGTGTATGATGTGCATGACAAAAAGGTGGCAGAAGTTTGTTGCTGTAACTTAAGGAAAATCCTAAAATTTATTCATCTTTTCAGTTTTTGAGAAATAGCATACTGTGTTAGCGTGTTCTATGTATTTATGATCTCTGATTACCCAGCAGTAAAGATGACATTCAGCATCCATCTGGAATATTTGCATGTATTTACATTGTTGGCAAAAAACATTAAAATGATCTGAGAGGCTCTGATTTAAGATGATGCAGGTAACCTCTGTATGGCTTTGTTGTATGTGCAGTTTGTGATACAATCTTTAATTACATGGTGACACTATGTTTCCCAGAGCATCTTGCCTTAGGGTATACAGAATAGAGAGTGTTCACTGAGTGAAATGCTTCTGCTTTATTTCTTTTTTATCTTCCTTGATCTGTGTGAACTCCATGCTATATATGGCACATCCTCTTTACTGTGTTCTGAACTGCAGGTGATTAATTTCCTTTCTAGTATTCCTCTGCTGCCTGTTGTACGGGTTTTTTAACCTCTTTACAAGCATAAAGTGTGCCATCTTTCTATGACTACTAGTCATGTTATTTTTAGTGCTTCTGTCTGCTGTTGTTTTGGTAACTAGCATTAGACCTTTCATTTTTACATTTTTACATAGCTAATTCTCTGTTTTATCAATGAAAACTACTTTTTTTTTACAGCTACAACAGCTGGCTTTCCTGATTATAGATGAAAATTACATGAGTCATTTTCTTTCTGATGATCAATTTTGAATATGTGAGAAGGGATATATTCTTTTGAAACGTCTCTATCTTGATAAAAACCACTGACTGCGTTGTGATGTGTCGTTATTGCTAGAAACAATGGCAGTATTTTACTACTGTGTTGACAGCATGTACAGTTCTGCATTTAGCATGGTAATTCATAGTTAACAGTGGAATGATAAATACTTTTCAGTGGCTTCAAAATTTAATGTAGAAAAGCCAAGTTACCTTTCAGTGTTCAAGAAGTTGAAGGATCACATATTTTGTATAGCCATCTGTATTTGACAAACATAACACTGATTTTAAATAATGCTACTTTGTAGATCATTTATTATAGCTGGTTTATCTTTTTTTCACTGGCTTACCTTTTTGAATTTCAACAGGTAGTGGAGTGACATTTTAAGACAGCTATTTATTGGAAGTGGGGGCATATGAACTATCACTCATAAATTTCAGAGCATGTTACTTCATTATCAGATTTAGTGCTTGGTAATTACTGGTACTGATCTGTACAGTTTGAAGTTGCTATTGTGGGAGCATATATATGATGGCATAAAATTACATGTTAATAAAAATCTCTAAGCAGTGAGGAAGCCATCTGTTGTTAACATAGTGTTAAAGCTGTACTCTGGTTTGTGCCTAGATAGATCCTGGTGGAGATGCAGGAACTTCTCTGAAACTCCAGGGAAGAAAATGGGTGTTCTGCTCAAAGCAATAGGAGTAGGAAGCAATATAACACTGCAATTCAGTTATAATCCTCTACTGGATGGCTTGATTAAACACTAAAAAAATCATGGAAGGAAATAATTTTCTTAAGTGGGACCTTTCAGAATTAGTGTTACTTCAAAACCAATTCATTTTCATGCCTGATGTTTAAACCTTAAATGCAGATTGACAAATTTGAGCCTTTTAAAAAGATTGCTGTAATTTAGTATCATTAACTATTTTCAGCATGATATTAATTAGAATATGCAGGTTAGTTGAACTTTTTGGAGACTAAATTAATTTAATGGAGGCAGTATTGATACAACGTAATACTGGTGTATTATTATTTGATGTGATTTCTCAAGAAAACTTTGTTTTTTGTATAAAGGAATCTTACTAGAAGTAGCTTTTGATATCTACAGCTATGTTGTAATTTGTGTCAAAGATTCTCAAAAAATGGAATATCAGAGGCTGAAAAAAGTGTGTGATATGTAATACTAACATAGCAAATTTTTGTCACTTCTAAAGTTTGTCTAATTTGAGAGGTAGGGATGTTTTGACCAATTTGTCTGTAAGCATTATGTCTTAGTACTTCTCAGCTGCTGGAGTGACCCTCCAAAGAACACAGATGTAACTTTGGTTGCTCTTGGGCAGGATGGATGGGGAGTGGCATTAAACTTTTAGCTCGAAAAGTATTTCGGTGTTGCAGTGGTTGTATTTGCATTAATACAGCAGAAGCATGTGAAGGTCCCAAGAGAGTAAAGTTTGACAGTTTAACTTGTGTTTTTTAAGATTCTGAGAAATTGTTTCGGTGTTTAGAACTTGGAAGTCATATGAGCAATGGAAATACTTTATCCAATCCTTAATGATCTGTAGAAAAATTTCATTACATAATGGAATTTAGACTATTTTGTCTTTATTTGATAATAATGAAAACCACAAATAGAACAAATCACTGGAATATTCTAATAGCATAAGCCTTGAAAAGTGCATTTGTAAGCATATGATTTCCAGAAATTAGTACATTGTTTGGAAAAAATATTAGAAATAATTGGTCTCATTCAAAGAGAAACATAGATTGAATGAGAGACAGCTCTGGGAGAGTCCCTTGTTTTCAGTTTTTGAAAATGTATTGAATGAAGACACTTTGAACTTGTGCTTTTTCTATTCAATGCATAAAATAAATGTAAGGGGATAAGGATTTGCAAAAAGTCTCGTGTTTGTGTGTGTTGTGTGCAAGGAAGTACCCAGGAGCCAGAAAGTATCTGGGCTTTTTAACATAAAAGTGCTATCACTTTCAGGTTCTGTGCTTTGTTGTATCAGGCAGTAAATGAAAAACAAACAAACATAAAATAGACTATGCTGCAGGCTGCTCAGTCTGTGTGTAAGATACTTGTGTGGTCACAGCTGCTGTGCAGGTTCACCTTATCCCGTGCACAGTGAATCTCATTTTAGCCAGTACAAATGGATGTGGTGTGGATCTATAGTAGTTCACACAGTTAAAGGGGCTTTTGGAGCAGGATTTTGGTTTAGTATAGTTCCTAATACTTAAGGAAAATATATTCAATAGTACTTTAGACCTTTAAAAACACTTCTGCAGTCAGCAGAGCTCCAACAGGCTTTTTGATGTAAGCTTAAGGTAGTTTCCTTTGTCTATATTTGCATTTATAGCCTATCCAGCAAGGCTTCAGCTGTGTTTGGCTGTGATCTTGTCTTGAGCGGATTTACATTTCTTAGTACAGAAAATATTAAAGGCTCAGGGAGTTTTGTAAAATCCATTAATACCAAAATGGACTTCTGGCAGGTCTTGGAGCAAAAGGACATAGATTTTCAGTTTCTGGTTCTGTCTGTGTAATGTGTTTTGGGAACTATCACTTTGGAGGGAAAACTTGAAAAAGTTATAGGACAATAAAATGCTACTGATGGAAAAAAAATCATAGTGTGCAAGATGATTTTTACAGTAGGCAGTATTTACACTTTGGGGTAAAGTAATTATCACAATATACAGTGTGAAATTTCTAGTAATTTACATCTTGAGAGATGTGCTTTTTCAAATGATTGCCTGTTATTGAGCCTGCAGATGTAAAAATGAGGTGCTTTAGTTGCCAAAATAAAGCCTTCCATGTCTTAAAAGTAAAAATTACCTATTAAAATCTCAATGGCTGGTGCACTTTTTTTTCCCTCTGACCTTCAGTATGTTCTCTTACAGCTTTGGAAGTCGTCATTCCATCTTTGCTTTCAACACTTTGTTTTTTCATCTAGTTTTTATAAGCTATTGTTCCATATTCCCTGTAACAAGCATTTCAGGAAATACTGTCTAGTTGATCATACAATTTCCTACAAAATATTTTATGGGCTGCTTGACCCATAAACAATTAATCTGTTTGTATTGATTAAGTGAATTATTATCTTGAAAATTGTCAGCTATACATGATGTGATCCTATTAGCATTATAAATTGACTTCATTGTTTCCATGTCAGTATCTTTCTGCTTAAGTTTTAAAAGAAGTGTATTTTGGCTATAAATATACTTGGAATTTTGTGAGTGCAGTTTTTATGTAATTTGAAAAAAAATTCTCTAAATTATTGCTTGGCTGAAATTTTGTGTTGTTAATTTCTGCCCACAGCTAAAATAATGCTTTTGAGAAATAGAAAAAAAGCTGTCATGGTGTGTTGTGTGGTTGTGTTTTTTTGTGGATTTTTTTTTTTTTTTTTTTTTTTTTTTTTTTGGTTTTGTTTTTGTTGTTTGTTTGGTTATTTTGTAGGGTTTTTTTGTGTGTGTACCAAAGTGAAGTACATTGGTGATATATAATTTTGAAGACATTCTAGGATACTTTTTGACACATTCATAACTTTTAAAATACATGACTATTAGCTCTTTAAATTAGGTGGTTAAATGGATGTAACTCTACTAATTGCTTGACTAGCTCCATTCCAATAATCTGATGGCTGCTGATTTTTTTTTAACCAGAAAATGTCTAAAATGACCAAGTGAACACAGGAGATGAGACACAGGATTACATCTGATTTACTGAACTTTTCACTGAGGAACTCTGGGGACCCTCCAATTTGTGTGTGGGAGCACTGCATGCTTAATTATCTCCACTGGTAAATATTTCTGAGGCATTCATCAACATATTCCTTGGCCCAGATGGTGGCTTTTTAAGCATTGCTAAGGCCAAGATTGGTAGGCAGGAGTTCTTTGGCAGCAACTTTCTAAACTATGTGATAATGGAAAATATGTGATTGAAATAATCAGTTTCACTAAGAAATACCATGAATTATTGTAGACTTGCAGCTCATAACTGTACTCTATTGAATTTTGTAGAACTGATATAATCTGTTGCATATTTAACAAGGAAGAGATTTATCAAGCTATAACATGTTAAAGCAGAAGAGCAGTGGCTGAGCAAGGTAGAATTATCTAATGCAGTTGCCATTCTTCAAAATAAAGTTACTTTTTAGTTTTCTTATTGTAAAGTTAATGCAGCCATGCTGTAACTGTGGTATATGTAAGTTTTTTTCTTATAAGATAGGAAATATGTGAAGCTAATGAGAAAAATAGAAAAATAGGTTTTAAATAATCATATTTACAGACTGCAGGACAATGATACAGTGGCATTTAAACACACACTGTAAGTAAAAAAAATAGTTGTGTGTTGTCAATACTAAGTGCTTTTTCAGGATTAATTTGGTTTTTTCAGAACTACAGTCTTGACTGCAAGTTAAATTTGGGTTAGTATAGGTATAGGAAAGCATAACTATAGAAAGGTATGCATACATATATTTTTAATCCCCATTATTTACCCCATCTATTATTTGTAATTATATGCTTCTGTCTTACTCAGGTTGTCAGCTGGTTTTTATCTAGTAGATCCAGTCTCCTAAGGGAGACTTTGTGTCCCTGTATTTCTATTAATTGGTACTTGTATTGGATATTTGTGGCAAGGTTTTGATAGCAGAGTGGGAAGACTACAGGTGTCCTCTGTGGGAAGAGATCAGGGATTTTGTTGTTTTTCACACAGCTCCTTCCACACAGCTCTGCAATGGACCCACTGCACAACAGAACTGAGCCCACCAGCCAAGCTGGTGCCTCTGAAAATATAATTAAGAAAACGCAAGAAAATATCAGAAAGATGAAGGAGGAGGAAATAAAGAGTGAGAAACAGCAGAGAAGGAAGCAGAGGTGCTCCAGGCATCAGATCACATTTTCTCCTGCAGCATGTGGAGAATCCATGTTCGAGCAGGTATTTCAGAAGGTATGTAGCCAACGCAGAGTCCATGCTGGAGCAGATTTTCCTTGGAAGGAATTGTAGTCTGTGGAGAGTCCATGCTGGAGAAAATTTCTAAAGGACTAGAGCCTGTGGGGAACCCAGGCTAGAGTGGAGTAGAACTATGAGAAAGACGGAATGGAGAAGAGAAACCAAGGTATGCTGTCTGCAACTCCCACCCCTTTGTGCCACCTTTGGGTGGGTAGAGGGATCTGGAATGAATGAGTGAAGTTGAGCCTGGGAAATGTGGGGAGGAAAGGTTTTGTTTTCATGTTTGTCTTTGTTTCTTGAAAGTCAAGTTAACTTTCCCTAAGCTGAGTCTGCTTTGCTCATAAGGGTAATTGCTGAGTAATGTCCCTATTTTTGTCTTGACCTACAAGCTTTCTTTCTATTTCCTCCTCCTGTCCCCTTAAAGAAAAAGAAAGGTTCAGCTTATGAAAATTAGTAGTTTTCTTCATTTAGTTTAAAATTATCTATATAGAGAATGCTGAACCATAAAATTGAGTTAATGGAAAGCACAGTGCTCTTCAATTTAATTCTGTGCTTCCTGTTTCCTGCCCAGGATTTTTTTTTTCCATGCAGGTCCTCAGTGGGACTTTTACTGTGTTTCCTGTACTCGGTTGCTGACAAATAGACTGAAGTTCAGGATATTGTAGGTAAAAGAAACTAAAAATTGTCAATATATTTTCTTGGTTAGGATGTAGCTGTATGATGTGTCCTTTGTCTTTGATTCCTGACCCTACACAGCAGTTGGTGGCTTTGTTTCTTGCCAGTCTTGTTTGTAGCTTCCCTGAGCTGTGGGCTTGGAGCTTGCAAGCTGTCAGCAGAACTTTCATTTCTTCCTCAGCCTTCCAGGCAAGGTGTGGCTGTGATGGGGATTCCTTGCAAGCAAAAAGTAAGTTATCTCAGATCACCCCAGCTTGGTGGGCTCTTCTTGGAGAGACATGCACAAAGGCTGCCTCTGGCCCCACCAAACCTGGAGGAGCTGGGAGTGCTGGAAGCTCTGGGTTAGTCACTGAAACTTTTTATGTCATACAGACTTGGAAGCATTTGTATGTTACGTTTGTCTTTAGTATATTGAATTGGAATTTTGTTGAAGTATTTGTTTATGCATTTGCTGGGGAAGTAAAGGTCTTGTGTACTGTTTTGCTTAAATTTATCATTAAAATCTATATTAGGGTTTGTGTTTCCTCAGTAAAATAGGGATGAAAATGCTTTGAAGTATAAACAAAGTTATTAAGAATGTATTTTAATAATCCATGTACAGCATTCCATATTTTTCTATTCAAAATAATGTAAATATACAATAGAATTTTCTGCTAGACAAAATAAATGTATTGTAATTCATGGTTGGAATAGATCAGTGTTCTTATACTTCTAAAATACAATTGCAAAGGGGGGGAAAAATCGTTAAAGTGCTAATGTGACTCTCTGATTTGTATTTCCACCACTGATTGTAATTCTGTTACACAGATATATGTGAATCACAAGCAAAATCTGCAGTTTCTTTCACATTTTTCTTGTCCTACAGCATGGAATAAAAATAGTTTCTGAATTCTCACAAAGTCTGTGGCTGATAGCAAGTGTAATTGTGTGCTTCAATAGTCTTATATTTGTTTGTCTACTGTGTTCCCATTCCTTCTAGACTACAAAACAATCTGATGCTAGGGTAAGTATCCTATTTCATCATAACTGATTCAATAGAACAGCTTGTATTGCAATGATATCAGTTTAATGAAAGTGTAAACATAAGAATGACTGACTGATTTTAATAATCAAAATTAATTCTAATATCTTTTTATAGTAGAGTTGCTCAGAACAAAATTTATTCTTGCCTACTGTAGTGATTAACTTGTGTAGAGCAGTTTTTCTGCATTCTTTGTAAAAAAACCCGTATTGTAATATGAACAGATCTTACTAGATGGAGTAAAAACATAGTAAAAACGTATTTTGCTGGTAGTCAAATTCACAATATTTGGTAGAATATTATCTTTTCCTAGATATATATTTTTTTTTGCCACATACTCTTGCAATTTACAGAACTATTGTGATTTAGTTTTGCTCCGAAGTTTTTTTTAACTCTTTATTCCAGGTACATAATTTGAAGGACAGCATCTTTCATTTCACTATCTCAGGTTGGTTCCACAGTTGTTATATTTTCTTTAGCCATGTGATCTCTTCATATTACACTTGCTTGATGTAAAGCTGTTTGATTTTTGAACTAGGCCATGTTTTGACCACGTAGGACAGATTTTTTCTGAAAAACAGAATCCATGGTAACTCAGGTGAATGTAATATATGTTACAATTGCCTGAAGAAGTTCTGCAGATGTAAAATCTCGACAGTTGTGTAAGTTAAAAAGGATGTACTATGAAGCAGTCAATCAATCACTGGTTACAAAAACCCATTAGAGTGCTGTATTCTAATAGCAATCTTTCCTATTATTAAACATAAAATACTCTAATAATTTTACAAAATGCTGAGTTGGTAAAAGATTCATACCAGAAATAATTTAAACAACCAACATTTCCCTCAAACTATACTTAAATAAAATTAATTGAACTTTTCCTATGAGAGGAAACACCTCTGAGAAGGAAATGCTTCTATGATCTCACTCAGTAAACTCAAACTATAGTGATTATAACAGCAAGGTTTCAGGAACCTCTGCATGTGCCAATACTTTTCCAGTGTGCAAGAGAGACACTGATTGTTAAATATGAAATAATTTGTGATTTATTTATTCTATCTGCTCTGCACAATTGTTTTTCTATAAATTACCTCAAGAAATACAAGTTGGAATTGCAGGAATTTGTATTATCATGTAACATGAGATGGTTAGCGAAGTTATGCTTTTACTTGATGTTCAAGTATAGAGGCTTATTGTTAATTAATTTTCTTGCATTTATTTTCTAGCAAAACATGCAACGCTCTTGTGAGAAATTACCTTGTGTCACAAGTTTGAATCTAGTTTTCTGCAAAGCAAAGCAGGTTCATACAAGCTATATGTAGTCCTTGATATAAATTCGGCATGAGCAAACATTTCTAAGTTCCTGTCTTGGTACAGGTAGCATTGTGTAGTGTGTTTCTGTCTGTACTACAAGAAATATACTTCATTTGAGTGTTTTGAACTGTACACACCTTCGAACTTCCCACTCAACCTTAGTTTTGCAATAAAATGTTCAAACGAGAGTCAAACCACAAAGTGGAAAATTTTAATAGGTAAAAGGGAATTGTAGTTTTGTGGTCATATTTTAAAATAATGAAATACACAAGTCTTTTACCTGGTAAAATACTTAAAACTTTTCCTGTATTGTGGAGGCAATTATAGCCTCTGGCAAAGGTACTGATGTCCTTTGGAGAATGATAGTCACAGGAGATGCTTTTATAACAAGTTGGAGAGCTCTCATAACTTGGTATACCCCCACATCCTGCCATTGACTGGTGGGTAGTTAATTCATATTTACTTTAAAATAAAATTCATGTTAACTTTAAACTTCTCATGAAGTCTATGCACCCATTAAGCAATTGCTGGTTTACTTCTGTGTGCAGACAGCTATGACGTGAGTTGTGATTTTTTCAGGGCCTTCTGGGATCTGGGCACTGTGAAATGAAACTTCTGTGTCAGAAGAGAGAGCAGTGCAAAGTAAGCCATATGCGTTTTTCTTCCTTCACTCTTAAGTGTTATAATAACTTAAATAATACAACAGTAAGGTACTGTCAAGAAGCGGTAATTGTAGTGTTCTGTGACTGCTTAATTAATTGCTTCAGTGTAGTTTTGCATTGTTTAGTCTAATTGTTGATGTTTATGAGATCTATATGAATGCAACTCAAACATAAAATTATTTGTGGACCAAATATGTGGTTTTGCAGTTAATCCAAATACTGCTCATATTCAGGACGTGTAACCTAATATTGGTAAGACTAATGTTCTGTGACCTTGGTAATTAATTTTGTAATTGAAAAACACAATAAATATGAAATTAACTTGCAATTAAAAGACTTTAGCATTGAGGAAAATGTACATACTAGTTATTGGTCAAAGGAACGCAAATATGGTTTTCACCTCAGTATTATTTTTGGTTCTGGTGGTTATTACAGAGGCTCAAGGTACTATGTTACAATGTCTTGAAGTTTTTGACATAAAAAGCCATGTCTGAGTCTTCTGAATAATGTTGTGGACATTTTTGAGAGGTGATACTCATTCTTTCTATATTTGCCAGTGCTGCTAAGGATACGGTTTTAACTCTTGGAAGCTTTATGCTTTAATATAATTTTTCACAAATTTATAATAAAACCTATTTTTTGCCAGTACCTTTGACACTGATTGTTTATTCAGCCCAATCATTCACTTGTGACAATATCCTAGTGATGCAATCCCTATATTACTGAAAATGAAAGATTTTTTAAAAAAATGTGTATTTGCCATACGTAAGAAGAGCAGTGTTTGGATCTTCATCTCCTCAATGTTCACCTCTTTTTGGAAAGCAAGATTTTTGTTCTCCTGATCCTGCTGATTGTCAAAAAGCTTTAAAAGATATTTTTAAAAAGAAAGCCAAAGGACAAAAAATGTGTGAGAATTTTGGAAGTTTTTTCTTCCAAATGAGAAGTATATTTTTAAGAATTATTTGTACTTAGTGAAAAAAAGACAACTAACCCATGAGAGGAGAGCTAGGTAGTGACTGTACTCAGCGAAACATATCTACACTCTTGTTCACAAATGTTTGTTTTTGCTGTTTTGTAAGTAATGAGTTTAAAAGCAAAACCAATCAGTTTTGACACTTCTTGTCATTTAAAGCAAAATATGTTTTACTCACAATGGTGTGAATGGCTTTTCTGGGAAATTAAAAGGACAGCTTATAATTGTGAAGCTATGTAACGTTAGAGAAGAAATGAAAAAAGTATGGTGATGAATGAGACAGGTTACTTCTTTTTGAAGTAACATGTTCTTAGACTCTTTGGCGTTCCTACTTTTCTTTTTGTTGTAAACTATTTCTGTTCTTTGTCACAACTGCCCCTCCACTTAAAAATAATAATACTTTTAAAATACGTTCTTCCCTGCTTGTGTAATGTCATAGAATTTTATAACATATTACAACCTGTTAGTGTATAAATCATCCCCTACTGAAGGAAAGCATTTAAGAACATGACTAATTCTAAGGATTGTAACATTCCTTTATTAGGGTTCCGTGTTTATGTTGCTGAAACCAAATTATCTTCTGTCTATACTCACAGATGAATAGCCTATTATTTTTTAGATCTATAAACTAAAATTGGTAGCTCTTCTGCCCTAAGAGAATCGTGCTCATTCACCATTGTTACTATTTTAAAGTTATATCTAATTTGATTAAACTAGAGGGTACAAAGACATATTTTAACAGGCCAAAATGTGAGAAACGTGATTAGCAAGTGGATGAGTCTGGAAGGTAAGGTAAAGGTCAGAGTAACTGGATAATTAACAATTTTTAAAAATCTAGCGCATCATATGTATTTACATGAACTCCCTGTATCCTCCTTAGCAGTAAGAAGAGCCTTAAAATTGTCAGAAATTTTTTACAAATATCCAACATAAGCATCTGTTTCCTTACAAAGATTAAACTACTAGAACAATAAATCTGGAAATTGGAGTGTGTTTGTTCCTTTATGTTTGCCACACTTAATCAGTAAATGTTTTATTGTTTAGAGGCTAAATTTGAGCTATATTGCTGATATCTGATGGATTTCCTATGCTCTGATTACTAAAAATATAACCGTCACTCCTTTTCATTCCTAGTTTTCCCATCCACAGAAGTTGGGATGATGGTTTGTGCCAAGTCACATCAGGATGAGAAGTTGCTGTAGAGTTAAGCAAAGTACTTTGACCCCAAAGTGTACAAATACATGTATCCCGCAGTGTAGACATTTCTTAAATGAGTTATTCTTTCTGTTGTTGTGGCAAAAAATTGCAGATATATTTAGACATGACACTTCTTTAATAAAGGGCAGACAATACACTGAAGATAATTTGCGTTTGCAGGCCTGTATAATAAAACCAACTGCTAGCAGAGATTGGTGATACCTGGCTTCATTTTGAAATGTTTTTACTTAACCTTTCAGTACAATATAGCATCCATGATTAGATAACACATGCATAGACATAAATATCATATTCTACTGATTGATTGAAGTAAATTGCTGAAGGATTCTGAGCCTTATTGTCAAAATCACTTTAAGTCAAAAATATGCCTGAAGAATTAAAAAGAATAACATATCTAAATTTTAATGTGTCAATATTGAGAAATATTATCCAAAATTGTAAAAATATTTCAAAATTTTAAAGTATTTTTCACAAGAAAATACAGTAATCTCAGGGTTACTGTCTTTTGTTCTTTCTTTAAGATTTTTGTATGCAAGCTTCTTGTAAATAAGTAAAACTTGCATAAAAGTTGTGAGTAGTAGAAGAGTATAAATAAGGAAGGATACATGTTTCTAAGTTAATTCCACACTACTCTCCAGCTGTTGTATATCTGGCGGGTTCACCACCCACAGGAGTATTTCTCCTTTTTTCTGGTAGCTTCATGGATTCTAATTTTTTAGAAAGAACTTCTAAGTTTGTAGACTCATGTTTCTAAACATTTTAAATTATTGAGAGAGAAAGTTTTGGTGCAGCCAAATTCTTGTGCATCAGCTCATCTGAACAAAACAATTAGTTTTGAAGAAAGTTGAGCATGTAATTTTTATCTTGTTCACACGATATGTATGAGAATATCTTACAGAATGCATGAAACTGAAAAATTCTATTACAAATACTTTCTTTTTATGTTTTGGTAAATTTTTTTTACCACTCTTGCACACTGATCATTTTTAGGAGAGTGTGGGCACCTGGTATCCAGCCAAGATCAAAGCTACCACATCCAGCCACACACAGTAGACAGTTTTGTGAGTGTTAGCCACCACCTTGTAGTATATTAGATCTATCCAATATATGGGGGGGCTGGAAGTAGATGATCTTTAAGGTCCTTTTCAACCCAAAGCATTTTATGGTTCTGTGGTTCTATATAATGAAGTTCAGTGTTGCAACAATGATATTTTTGAATAAAATAACATCTAAAACCTAATATCATGAAAGAAATAAACCACTGCAATAATAACAGTTTAAAATAAGGGTTAGCAATTCTCATTGACAAGTTATTCCTTATTACGTTATTTTGTGGAGGGATGGGTACATAAAGAATAAGCAATAATATTTCAGAACTTTGTTTCACTTTGTCATTATTAGTATGCATATACAAGAAGAAATTAATAAAAGATTCTTTTGAATTGTCAATGGAGCAAATACTGCCAAATGGACGTGAAATAATACGCAAAATTTCTTTGTGATATACCAAAATATTCCTAAAATCTCCTTTTTAATTCAGCATATCTACTTCAAACATACTTGCTTTGTTCAAAAAATTCTGAAACCCAAGCTATCACCTACATTACATGCTCTTATGTTATGAAAATATTTAACCCTCTATGTGCTGATAGCCTGAATGACACGTTATGTTCTTTTCTCGTTTTCAGACAAATATTCTTAATTGCAGGGATGAGCCTCAAAGTTTTAGCATGTGTTGCAGGGCTTTTGCTCATTAGATAGCATCTGCATTGTAGTAGTTGTGCTTGTCTAGGATGATACATGAGACTGTGTTTGTTGGAAGAGGAAGATTATTTTTCTTAGGGCACAGGTACAGGTGTGAGGAAATGTGAAACAGGGAACAAATGCTTCTTGGAGCGTGAGCCTTCAGGTAACGTTTAAGAAAATATTTTTCCAGGATGGTCACATTAGGAAGTACTTTTATACCTGTAAACTCTCCTCATTTCTCCAGCCTACATGAACTACTCTTGTAAAAGGAGTACTTTGTGTGAATTTTGGGCCCCTATCAGAATACTGAGCTAATTGAGCGTGTGAGCCATTGAAATAAATAGGATTGGTCATAAAGCAAAGCACAATGAAGGCCTCCCTGTGCTTGGACTTCAGAATATGCATGTCTATATTTGTCAATGCTCCTAACTTTTATCAATTACATTTTTTTTTTTGTGAATTGCTTTGCCTTGTGAAACAAAGTCACATCCTTCCTGACTGTCATGGGTGTACTTGCATCCAAACAGGGTGAGTTAGATAACCTGTAGAAATAGAATGGATTTGTGACTGTTTAGTGCATAACACCTGTGTCTATGGCAACATGCATGCTTACTCTGTGTCTATTTTGGAGCTATTTAGAAAGCACAGTTCTCTTCACAATGTGTTCAGCAACCTAAAATTTAATCCAGTTGTTGAAATCTACCACGCATGAGAAAAAAGTGTCTGTAAAGTAAGAACTATAAAATGAAGTTGGCAGGTTTAATCCCCTATGGAGCTGTAACTATGTAAACTGCTGGTAGGCTGCCATTAAGCTATTCATAGTCTGCAGTACTCCTAAAGAGTACTTAATTAAGGATAGTCCTTATGGCCACTAATACACCAGTATGGTATACTTCTGATTCTTTGCTTTACCTGAGCTTTCAATTTACATACACCTGAAATGTACATGCACCTGAGATTGGTTAAAATAATTTGCTTGAATTAGAAAAAAAATAAAATTCTTTAGAAAGTATTCAAAGTTTTATAACCATAAAGTTATTTTTGTTTCAATGACATGGATCCATTTTATTGTTAATATATCTAAATATATGTTAAGTTTATGTAACACAGTATGAAGATGTATTAGTAGTCTGAAGTTTTGTATTAACACTTCTTGTGTTTTGTAAGTAGCTGATGCTTTAGGAGATGCTCATATTTCTGATAGGGAGGGAATGAATATGCCTCTATCTTTTACAGTGTTCTCCATGATTCCTTTTCTATGAAATCAACAAAAAAAATTCAAGCTCAAATCCATTGCCTCTATCCTGGTTATCCTAGAACTTATAGGAAATGGAAAAAAAATAAAAGAATTAAGTAGTGTCTTTTTATATATGTTTTAGATAGTAAGATTAGTAACCATTAAATCATTTACAAGGGGTTACACCTAATAAGAAACTATTTTCATTTTTCTTTACTATTAGAAGGCCCTATAAACTGAATGATAAAATCTTAGTGTGTTGTCCCTTAAAAATAAATACGTCTTGCATGATATTCATATTTTAACATTTTCCTCAACACTGAGAACTTTACCTTATTATATTGAAATGTTGCATCTCTCAGTGCTGGACATCTGCTTTCAGGGAACTCTGAAATAAACATCTGAATTATCTAACTGTAATCGGTGTGGTAAGATTGAGCATAAACATGTACATCAGTCCTAAAAAGCGTTTTTTTGAATGCTAAGATCTTTTCCAGAGAGAGCCATCTATAAATCCCGGTATTTGAAATGGGGATCCTAGCGGCTCAGGAATGTCTTGAAGCTTTGTATTCTCTTTCTGAGAAATCATCTTGTACAGTTTCTATTTTAGAATTGCTACAGTACAGTAGTACTGTACAATAGTACAGTAACTATTTTAGAATTGCTTTAGTTAGAAAACCCAAGAAGATAACTTCAGTTATGAAAGTGAAATGATGTAACAGAAAATTTAATTAGTATTTGAAAATACTATCAACATTTTTTTTAATGTAGTGGAAAAATAATTTTCTAGATACCACTTTATAAGCTGGCCATCCTATTTAATTAAGTAGCAGTAGAAACAGAAGCACTCTAGAGAATACTCTCTGAATTTACTAGCATAGTTCAAGTCCATGAAAATGTAAAACAGAGTTTTGAGAACTCTGATTTTAGCATGCTTTTTGACTTAATCAAGCACTCTAAACCCTTTTGCTAATAAATAAGGGACTAAAAAAAGTCAAAAGAAATTACCAGAAAGGAAGCAAAGGCTAAGTAAGTTTCAAAGGAGAAAATGAGAAAATATTCTGGACATGTAAACTAGCTTAATATGAATTTCAGCCTTAGAAGGACAGAGGGGAGAAAATAAAGATAGGGTCATAACGATGAAATGAGATTGGAGGAAAAGACACAAAATGAAGTCAGGAAAAAAAAATTGGATTTGATTTACTGAAAAACAGTAAGAAAGCAAGTGATAAAAAAAAATCAAAAAGTTACCTGATTTTAGCAGCAGTTTTATATTTAATCATGAATGTGAAAGAAGACAAGCATAGGAATGGTGCTAACAGTGACATTCCCTTTCATTAGGTGGAATCTAAAAAATTGTTCATCTTTTTTATCATTTGGAATTTCAGCTTTGTTACTAATGCAAAAATAGAATGCTGAGCACTGGTTTTTATTTTTTTTTCCTGTGCCAATATGGCAGATTTTAACCCTTCTGAATGTGAAATGTGCAAAGTGGATTAACTATTGTTCTGAAAATACTAAGTCTTTCAGTGTTGTGACTTTTTTTTTTCAAATTAGTAAAATCCTTGTTTTGTTAAAAATAAGTTTTGTAACTTGAACTTTTATTTCATTCTCAAGTGGTGAACATGCATGAAACATTGAAGTACTCTACCCAAAGAGAACAGAAAATATATAGTGTTTTGAGTGATTTAGTAACTGGATTGCTTTTAGCTCTCTTCTCTGTGTAAACATATCTTGCATAAGCAGTTAAGTGGCTTCCATTTAAAAGCTGAAACATTTTTAGTATATTGTCGGAATTATAGCCTTCATACTGAATCACTAATAGAGCCATTTTGGAGGCAAATTAAAACTACTGCACACCACGTGCCCCGGTTAATGGGAGAGCTGAGACCTGGTGAGTTATTTTATGTGATTCTGGATTGCTGACCAGAATTGTTGATTCAGATTGTAGATTTACAATACAGAGATCCAGCTCAGTCTGTTATGATGTCTCTGCCTCCAAATAGGTTATGGATGTTTTCACTGCTTAAAGTAGCCAGTTATACTATGAAAATTTAAGAAATGGTTACAGTTTGCAGTAGCAAATTTCCCATCTTTTACTTTTGTTTAAGCATTTTCTTAGTGTATATTGAATGTGCAGTCTGTTTCCTGTTTATACAGAACAGTTTTTTAATTGAAAAAGACATAACATGACACTTTGGCCTAACAGGTAAGAAAATAAACCAAATAAATTTATAAGTATTGAAGTACTGGTTTGAAAAGCAGCAGCTATAATGTATGTTTTGAAAGCAATGTGCAAAATAAAAGCTTGCTCATTTTTAATAACTTATTTACTGTGTGCATGCTTTCTACCAATTTAATAGTGAGGATGGATATTTGAAGGGCAGTTATTAAGAGAAAAGGGCAATGCAGGGTAGCTAAAAAGAGTGTTTTCAGGCAACTAACCTATTGGTAGCTGAAAGGGATCTTGCATAATGAATAACTGACATGTTGTACCCTATGTATGGCATGATATGCTGCTGTTAGGCTTGTTTCTGGAATATGCAAAAAAGTGCTTTTTCTCCCCGGTCCAGTGAAATCTGTAGGAAATTTGTTGTAGTAGAGCAGGGAATTCAGAGAAGAGCCTGCTAAGCAAAAGCATTAATCTGATTTTGTCTGAAGATCACATGTGAAGAGCAACTAGAGATGCTGAATGAAATACCTGTTAGTTAAGGAAAACAAAGTTAGAGGGGCCAAGAATTTAGGGTCAACAGATGACAAAATTTTTTTGGAGTTGTCAGTTCACTCAGAAAATGTTAATACAAATGTCTCCAGTTGAAGCAGCTTCAGGAAGAGCTAGAATGGAAAAGAAATCCCCAAACTGAAGTATTACCCTGGGGCTGTAACAGGGGACTTTCTGGTGTAAATACAGGACTAAAACTGAACTGAATGAGATATTGTAAAACAGGTGTTTAGCACCAAAACATGCAGCAACGACTGAAAAACAACATCTTTGTCAAGTGAAGGACAGGCCATTCCCTCCAGGCATTTTCCTTAATTTTCTTCCCCTGTGTTTCTGTGGGAAAATGCATGTTTCCAGGAAGGAAACATCTACATTTCAGGCTGAATTATGCATATAATTTAATTTTTTTCTTTCTTTTGCTGTTCCTAACTATCATTTTTCACTTGAGAGCAAGTACTCCATCAGGCTGGTGTGGTATGCTTTGTGGCAAGTTCTAAGTTCACCTCCTCTTGCTTTTCACTTACAGGAGTGCACAGTTCAACTTCATTGTCTACTCTACCTCTGTTATTTTATGTTAAAGCTATATTCCTGCCCCCTGCCAGAGAAGCAGTCCCTTAAAATGACATTTAAACTGTCTGTTTACAGCTTAAAATTTTGATAGGTAGGGTTAATAAAAATTTCCATTGTCTGGCATTTATGATACTGGTAATTTCTTGAGACTACAGTGCTTGGAAAACACATGGTGTATAAAAACTAAAACAATACTAAAACCAAGTGCAGTGGAGGCTTTCTGCTTACTAAGGTATTTAGCTCCTGGAAATTTTTGCATGATTTCATGAGGGATTTTAAAATTCATTTTATGAGATAAATTACTCCATTAACTTTACAATAGGTAGCTATTATTTTATGCTCATCTAATGCTGTGATACCATATGGCAGTGGAGATCTGTGAGCCTCTAAATGCTTTACATTTATTTTTGTCATTTTGTAGTAAATTGTATATTTGGGAAGGAATGCTTTTTATGTAGCTACTATGATCATATTTAGACACTGTCATTACTTTCCAAACTTAGTTTTTGAAAATTCCATGTTCAGTTTGTGTTTGGGAAATTGTGTGTGTTAACCCTACTACATAGAAATGGTGTCTGTTCTCCCAGGCAGAGCGTATTTCAAGAACAAGTCATATCCTGAGTCAGGGCTATTGATGGTTTCATTTTTTTATTTGTGCTCATTTTACAATACAGAAGATAGAAAGTGGCTTTTTACTTTCTGTCTTCCTTCTTACAATAGCATATTTGGTGATGGTCTTCTGCAAAAATGCAGCTTTTATATGCGTTGAGGATTAAAAAAAGGTCCGCTCTGGACCTGAGTATTTCTATGAAGTGTCTAAAGTCCTTTTTAGTTTAAATTTGCATTTAAGATGAATTTTGTTTTGCAAAATTGACTTATGAGGTGTGGAAGTTTACTTGTCAGAATTGGAATGTGATTTTTATACTCAAAGGAGTAATTCTTATTTAAACATGGAGGGTTTTTTTCAGCTTCTATATTATCTTAGTAACAAATATGCTTCCTTTTAATGGACACATTCCACCAACAGTGTCCCAAAAGCCCCTTGCTGTCTTTACAGTGCAGACCCCAAAAAATTAACCTGCTGTGTCCATGGCCAGCCGTGAATGCCAGCTTTATGATTCTCATCAATACCTGCTGTTTAAAGGTTAAGTTTAGTAGCATAAAATGTTTTGTCAGGCTGATTAATTGAAAGATAGCAGCGGATGGAGTCACTACACTGAAGTCAGAAATTCCATACCCTTCTGTCTTGCTTGACAACAAATTTTTAAAAAATAATGTGATACAGAAGCTTTCCACTGGTCAATTATTCTCGTATGTATCAAAAAAATGGATGGATTTTCTGATAAAATCAGAATTTATTTAGGTGGTTGCAATCTAATTTGGTATATAAGAAAATGAAAAAGCAATCATCATTATTACAATAACAGCACTAAAAAATTCCACCATATGTTTTAGGTTCATTTCAGTATGAGTGTATCTACTGTTAGATTTAGACCACTTTTTTCATATCAAGCTGAGTAGCTGAGATCCTGGTAGTATGGACTCATTGAGGGCATTAAAGAATAAATGTTCCTTTCTGGCTACTACTCTTATGTGCTGGATCTTGATAAAAACACTAAGGGGTTCACATTCCTAGTTCCCGGTTGTTGAAAGACATCTGGACTAACTTGCCATGGAACAAAGAGCAAACTTTGTTCTTTATGAAACTTTTTTCTGCTGCTGGTCTAAAGATGGTTTTTTTGATAAGTACTAATCATTTTGAGACATATTATTTAGTTATGAGAGATCCAAATGAAAGCTGCAATAAAAGGTATAGCTTATCCTAGTTAAGATTTTAGCTGTTATTTTCATCACTAATGAAGTAAGAGTGAGAAGAAACACATGACTCTAATGGTAATGGTAGCTGTGAAAACTGGACTATTTCTTTACAAGTGGACTATGATGGAAAAATTAGTGATCAACTACATAACCCTTATTTTTGTGTTTTTAAAATATTCATACACCATATTTCTATTTTTGGACAATACTTGCTCTGAGACCTGATTTTGCTTTCTAGGACTTTATAAAGAACGTTTTGATTTGAATATCAGTACAGGAAGAAGTGGAAACCAATGATCTATTTCTGGACTTAAACACATGCTAGGTTTTTCTGAAAAAAATCTACTTTCAGCATCATAGCATTGAGAATTTGGCATGTGCCTCTAGCATCCAGCTGCTTAAGTTCCTCACATCTTGCTGTTTAGGAAGTCAATTTATTTTTTACAGAACTTATGTTATACAGATAAATTTGAGACTATCATGAAATGAGACATAGTAATCAATTTAAACTCAGCAGTTGCCTGCTATTAATTGCCATTTACACACATTTAAATGCAAAGCTCATGATAGCACCAATTCATAAAAGGTTAAAGATATTTTTAATATGGAAAAAAGTTTTGAACTCTGTATGTGGCAATAAGAATTTGCATTCCTGCTCAGGTTGGCATCTTACAGTCCTTTAAAGATTTCCCCTCAACACAGGCTCATTATTGTGTCTTTGAAATCTGTCTGAGAAGATATTTCTGGATTTGCAGATAGTGGGTATATTTAATACAAAATATAGAGCAGTAAGTTGTAATAAAATGGGGTAGTCTGACCAAAATGTAATCTGGAATGTGTTTTCACATATTATCAGCTAATGTTATCTAAGAATAAACAATAATGATAGATTCTGTGCCTTTCTGAGTTCTTACTTTGTGCAGCCATTATCCACAGAAGGTCCATGGAGTTCCTACCTTCATAATCTCTCCAATTACTTGTTATCAAGATAAAACATTACTTATATGAAGTTATATATATATCATGTATAATAGTTTTAAATTAAATGGCAGATTTCTAGTGTTCAGCTTATGAAGTCTGGCTTTCCTCAGTATCCAGATCTGCACTATAAACAAAGCCAGTGAAATTTGCTTCAGAAGGTTCCAAAAGGCATCAGGATACTGGATGCAAATAAAAACAGTGAGAAATGCCGTTAATAATTACTTCTTGTGTT
This sequence comes from Climacteris rufus, assembly GCA_013398175.1. Classification (NCBI taxonomy): domain Eukaryota; kingdom Metazoa; phylum Chordata; class Aves; order Passeriformes; family Climacteridae; genus Climacteris; species Climacteris rufus. Next base: position 4,783,896 of record VZRZ01004061.1, on the reverse strand, counting down.
TAGATTTTAAATGCATAATATGTTGAGTTTTTTTATAACAAAATAGAAGGTAGAAACAAGAATAATTCACATTAGTCAAATTTGAAATGAATTGGTTTTATCATTCATTAAACCAGTGATTTATTTCAAAAATTGCTTGAAGATGCTTTCAGTAGTGTTTGGTCAGATTCTAATGATCCCATACCATACAGACAATTAACAAAGAGTACTGTTGCCAAGGTAAAGCATTGTAGTGTAAGCATAGGACCTTTTGCAGAGAAGACAGTCTGAGACGAGTTTTTACCTTATCTTTGGACAAATTGTAGTGAAAAGCACAATTTCAGGTGAACTCATGAAAATTAGTTTGATCAAAGAGGCAAAATTCTAGCAGGAGGACACTATAAGCTGTCTGGCACTTATACATCGGAATTCATTGCCACTCAACAGCAGATCAGTACAGAGCTGGGATTCAGAACAAATTCATGGTGTCATCTGGTTGTATACTGCAGTTACATCACTTGGAATAAGTGGAATTTTTCACATTGTTTTTACTGTGACCTAATCAAACTTTTAATTTTCTTTTTTTTGCTTTTGTCTCTTGTCTGTCTTTTCTCTTGATTGAATTAGGTCATCTAGGAAGAGATAAAGGTCTTTCTAAAAACCTTGCATCATATCCTTCAACCACAAAAGCATTGCTCCCACAGTTCTGTTTTTAGCATTTAAATGGGTTTGGAGTAAAAAGCAGGGAAAGTCTTCAAAAGCAAATCCTGGGCAAAATATTTATTACTGTGAAAGTTCTAAATCCCTGTGGAATACTTTTTGCCTCTTGTTCATATCATTTAAAAGCCTGCTGCCTTCTGCCTCGGCCTAGGTGTGAACATGTGAGCAGCTGGGCAAGTGTTTGGTTCAGTGCTGTGCTGGAGCTCGAGCAATGGGTCTGTGTGAACCTCTTGAGGTTCCAAAAGCCGAGTGCAAGGTGCTGCCCCTGGGTGGAGCAATCCTCTTAATTCAAAGGAATGTGTCCAAAACCTCATGTATAATGTATGTTCCAGGCACTTGCATATAACTTTCAAATTTAATCAACCTATTTTTTTTTTGGATGAACAGAGTTGATAGTAAGGGTAAATTGATGTGTTTCCATTATCTCCTGTAGACTCAAATCTGATTAGTATCTTCACAAGTCTCCTGTGAATTTTTTTGTTGTTTGCAAGTTGCATCTTGAGGGAAATCTGTTACTTATTAATCTTCCCTTGTTACTACATCCTGCGATACAATCTCGATTTTTTTCCAAAATCTTCTAAATAGTGCATCTCCTAAAACTTACTGTAATACCATATTTTTATGAGTTGAATTTGGGAAGTTTCTATTTATTAATTGTTTTGCAACAAGGGCTTGCAAAGAAGGGCTTGCAAAGGCTTCAACTTTTACTATTTTATAGCTGCTGTTACTTTTTTTTAAAAATTAAATATTGTTAGTTTTTTTGTAACTGGAAACCTCAGAAATCCCATCTAATTTTGATGTCTAAACATCAAAAGACAACAATTTCTCAAATGAATGAAGTTATATTCATGCTGAAGGGGCTTTAAGAAGTTGAATTAAGCTTAAAGGAGGGATGATTATCAGTGGTAAAAGGTATTGGCTAAACTCTGCCTGTACTAATCAAGTTAATTACAGCTTATCTTAGGCTGTAATTTTAGGGTTCACTTGCCTGAACAGACTGTTAGGACTAGGAGGTCAAGATGGCTGCTCCTGGCTAGGCACAATTAAAATCTGATGAAAAGTTCATGACACAAGTGTGTAGTGTTTTTTAAATTAGTAAAATGCATTTTAGTAGATTAGATGAACAATGCTGAGTATTCAGGTGTGTTTCTACCATGAAATTAGGAAAGAAGTGGTTTGGTTTAGAATAATTCTTTGGATGCTTTCATGCTCTGAAAATTATTTGTAGTTGTCTGTTCTTTAGATACTTCCATCCTCTGCCATTTTTTTCAACGATCTTGGGGATCTTGGACCTTAAACACCCTTCTCATCAAAAGCAGGGTCTGTCCTGAATCTTTTTTCTTCCCTTTGTAAGAACTACTTTTCTTTATAATGTGATGTATCTCAAGATCTGAATTAGCGCAGATGGATTTGTAGGGCAAGTTGATAAGTCAATTTTTCTTCATAAGCGCAGATCAAATTTTAAGCACCTCAAGTAGGAACTTTTTTAATGAGGCAAAGACACATTTTGAATGGGTGGATGAGGAAAGAAATGGGAATAAAATTCCAATGAGTTGTCTGACTTTGTAGATTAAAGGCTATAAAGAGCACTATTGTTGTGTAGTGCTCAATAACACCTTATATGAAGTAAAAGACAACTGTATATCTTCATCACAGGATGAAATTTGCTATGTGGACATAGCGAGCCAGTTACCAAACTTAAGATAATTCTAAAACACCGGGTATTTTCAAAACTATTTTCACAGTATGGATGCTCTGACAGTAGAGCAATAGGAGTGTATTTAATGCTGTGGTGCTTTTACTTATCACTCAGACTTTTTTGCATGTGTTAAGTTACTACAGCAGCACTTACTTCCTTTTCCAATTAGCTCCCTTATCAAAGGAACCTTCCCTATCACTTAAATACATATGTGCAGAGATTTTTGTAATAAAAACAATGAAGGTTGTCTACTTTTTTTTGCTACAGAGTTCACTGAAAAATAAACATTTTTCCTCATAAATATAATCAAGAAGTACAGAATTCTACAATTTTAATATATATATAAGTACTTTTGTGTGTGTATATTAAGGATGTGTATAGAGTTTATGTGTTAGCCACTGTTCTATAAGTTTGCTATTGAAAAGAAAATTTTGTATTTGAGTGATTAAAAGGCAAAAATAATTTTGCAACTTATAAGTTCATGATGATAGTTTTGGATCTTTAGATATAATCCGATGACAAGTCTTACTAGGTTTCTTTTATATTTTTTTACAAACCATTCCTAAGCACATTTATTGGCAATTTTAAAAGAAGTTAATTTATCCCCAAGGTAGAGGACTGAAAAAAATTGTGGTTTTGAGGAAAGCCTGACAGAACTTTAAGTATAGCATGAGCTAGCAGGTGTCACTATTAAAAAATAGTGATTGAGAATGATGGCTATAAATAGATGAGTCGTTTTAATAATTTGCCTTTGAAAGCAGTTTAATAATTCCATGCTGAGTCCCCTTTCAACAAATTTAATGAAAATCAGCATGATGTTGTGGCAGTTACTATCGGATTCTTTTACCATCTTCTTGTGTTTCACGGTGTGAGAGATTAAAATAGCATCTAATAAACTACATTAGCAGTTCTACACTTTTCATCTGAGGCACAGTTGCATACAATTCCTCCTCCTCTGGAGGGTGTCCCTGTGTTTCAGTTCCTTGTCACTATGCCTAGGAACTAAGAATTGCTAAACAGCAGTTTTGTGGCTTTAGTCCCTATTCATGATGATTGTCAGTGTGGAGCTACTCCGAGGCATTGTGAGCAGGAAGTAATGATTTGATTTTCAGCCTACTGTGAAAATTTATTGATTTGAATGGACCTTTCTGAAATTCTGCATGATGAGTATAAGAATAACAGATGCCTGAATCAATGATTTGTCTATTGGTTTCTCTGGATATAAGATAAAACAATATTTTAAGCTTAGAAAACATTCTTATTCAAATATTAGTTACTTGAAAGTATTTTTTGTCTTGTATTTTGTCTTTGCATTTAGGATCAAGAATCAAACTATGTATTTATTACAGTGCACGAGGAACTACGCTGTTTCAGGGGAGTTCAATACAGGTTCAGCTGCTGGGGACTTGCTAAAACTTATTATTTACACTATTTTACACTATTATTTACACTAAAGTTATTTTTACACTTTGTGGTTTCCAGTAAGCTTGCAGAGTATAATACAACAAAGCACAAAGAACAGTGACTGCATTTTTTGGAACTATTTTAGAGGTAGTGTTTTTGGTTTCTTTTGAAGTCTCAGTGTACTGTTGGACCATTGGGAGAGATTTCAGTTCTTATTGGATTCGAGGCACAATGTCTATATAGTGCTCTCACATTCTCAGTCCTTTTAGGTTTGGGAACTCTTGTCTCTGGTTTAAAAAAACAAAAAAAATTTGCCATGGTGGAAGGTGATTTATTTGAATATTTAATCTATCTGTGTATAAAATACATACAGGATATATTTTTAAAATAGATGCTCCTTCTCTAGCAAATAGTGGAAGTTTTAAACTAACCTGAAATTTCTGAGCCTCAGATGTGACCAGGAGAGATGTCTGTAAGGAACATGGATTTGCAGCTTTCCAACAGCAATATAGACAATGAAAAAACAATTCTGTGCCATCTTCTGAAGTACAAGAAGTCCAATTTCTTGATTCATGTATTTAGAATTTCAGCTCATGATTTCTTCTCAGCAGTATTTTGGTCATACTTTCCAGCAGGTATTTGTAGTCTCAAAGTTTTCCTGCTCCTCTGAATCTCTACACTGAGACTCTGATTTTGCAAAAAAACTCTTCTGCTCTTTCAACCAAGTCTCCAAAACAGTCTCAAGTCCTTCAGGCCTCTGCATTAATTGGTCTATTAATTTTGTTGAGTTGATGGGACTAAACTGGAACAGATGTTTTATGATAGTCTCTTGCAGCCAATGGGTCTTTACAGAATCTTCAGCTGTAAAATTAATCCAGCTAGAGGTTTTCCTTACCACACTATGTACATAAAATAGCATTAATTAACCTCATTTCCTTTAATTTTCTACATTGTATCAGTCTCCATTTCCTTTCTCTTCACCTCTGTTCCAGCACAGCCTCTGATTTTTCTCATCTATGGTGTAGCTATTGCTAATTTTTACAAGCCTGGAGGGATGTGGGAAAGATTGGACATCTAAAATTTTTTTTGATCAGCTCATTAATTCCAGATTACTTTCGTAAAACATGGGGTTTTGGGGGATGATGAAAAAAATATAAACATATTTTTAAATTGTGAATTCAGTGAAAGCAATTTCTGTGAGTGGATGCTACAGTGCAACATGTGCCAATGCATCTACTCTGATAACAACCCATTAATGGGCACTGCTCCTATATTGTTTTCCTCTAATATCCAATCAAAACAGAAGCTTTGTTTGTGGAAAAAATTGCCTTTAATTTCTGTGCCCCTTAGAGACTAGAGAAAATGATTAATACTTCCTTATGAACTTTCCTGTTCATATGTGCTGGTTCTTGCATATTTGAGAAATACTGCCTTGATTAATTCTTTTGAAATGTATGTGAAAATGTATTAAACTAGGCACAAAAACTATAAACTGCAAAATATTTTATGAAACTGAAACATGGTTTAATGGAAAAAAATTATTTGAACTTGCAAACAAAGTAAACCAGCCGTTCCCATCTCCCTAAGAGTTTGTAGAGGATAAGAAAGAGGGCTGGGAAAGAACAAAGATTTTTAAAAAGACATTTCAAAATAAATGGTATACCAAAGACAGCATACCAGGGATGTCTTCACTTTTTCAGGATATGCTGATGGTTTTATTTCAAATATCATCTTGTTGGTGATACTTTGTTTACTTGGTGGGATTTTCTTTTGCTTAATAAGGGTTTACACATCCATTGTTGAAATCAGATATAGTTCAAGTAAGGAGGAGTTGGATAGCATTAGTGCTGAATGACTGTGTTTTCAGTGAACAGGGACCATGTGCTAAACAACTGATGTGATTTAATTGGTACCAAGTAAAAACTGATCAAAACAAAAAGGGAAAGATCATGGTGCTGATGACAGAAATTTTATTGACAGCTGAAGTTGTCAATTGTCTTTGGTATGAGGGTGATGGTGACAATTCTACTTGCTTCAGTATGTCATGGGTTTTATTAAAAAAAATAAAATAACTATGAGCTTTTCTGAGGATTTTATATTTCTTTTTAATCTGGTAAAATAGGGAGTGTCTTGCTGCTCATGAGAGAGTCAAGGGTAATAAGAACCTTGCTGAGTATTGTATTATAGGAGGAATGAAAGCTCAATAGAGTGTGGAGTACCAGCAGCACAGAATGCAAGTCTGGTAGTGCTGCTGGATGGTGGTTTCAGAAGGATGAAAGGGAAAATAGTACTGATTTGTTTTGTTTAAATAAAGACTCATTGGGAAACCAAATACATATTGCTGTGTTATTTGAAGAACATACCCCAAAGTAGTTGTATTTTCCTAGAAGTGTCAGTAACTGAAATCAAACCGAGAATTTGAGGTTTATGAGATGCTTGGAAATGAAGAGGTTTATGTCAAGTATTATTCAGAATAGTGATGCCTTAGGATTTTAGTTTTTATGTTTTTCATATATTTGTAATTCTGCACTTTTTTAGTGTATAACTCTAAACTCCATATAGAGTGTTAGCTACTGTTTTCTCATTTTGGTCAGACAAAACTGTTCTTCTCCAGGTCTGAGACCCAAGGACACCTTACTATCTCAAGGCCCCAAGAAATGTAAACAAAAGTTGGATGGCGGGAGAAAAGTGGGGGTAAATGACTTCATTACCTGAAGCTGTAATTGGAAGATTAAACCCCAATATGCAAATGTACCAAACTTAAAGTATGAAAACCCGTGTCCCATTGTCCATTTTGGGTGAAGCCTCTGGGGGGCTCTGTCTGCCCTAAATGTACCTGTAGGCCCTTCATAAGTATAACCTCTTTTTACTCTCCTAATTTTGTGGGGCTTCTATTTTCAAGTAGTCCCTGATAAGGCATCAATAGCAACTAAGCATTCTGCACCAAAAAATCATTTTCCTGACTGTGCATCAGACTATAACTGCTTATTATTCCTGTAACTACAAATTTGAATCATGTCAAGGCAAGTCCAGCTGGGCAGCTCATTTGCTAATTATCTTACTTGTAAGCAAGCAGTGAAAATGGTTGGAAATGGAAAGTCTGGAGGGCATCAAGAAACCACAGCAGTGGAAGTGGTTTTACTCTTATGATAGTGGGAAGATTTAGAATTCTTTCTGTCTTTACTTGGTAAACACATTCAAATAAAAAAAAAAAATACCAAGGATTTTGTATTTTAGACACAGTTTTCCAGGCTTGCTAGGTATAAATTAATTTATTATTATTTGTGTTTAGTAGAAGGCAGATTATTGCAACTCAAGAGTACTGGATCATATTGGCATACCTTGTGGTTGCAATATGAATATTTAAAGAAAGACTGGACATGGCACATGATGCTGTGGTCTAGTTGATATGGTAGTGTCAGGTCATGGGTTGGACTCAGTCTCAGAAGGCTTTTCCAACGTAATTTGTTCTGTGATTCTGTGGCATATTATGTCTTCACCATTAATAAGCAATTGATTTTGAAATTGGTTGTTGATACTGATGGATCTACTGCACTGATTTCTTGGTCTAATTTACTGAATGTTGGTTGTTATCAGAAGGAATCTTTGTTTCATGCTGGATGCAGAGTAGTGTAAATCAACTCTGACAGATGTCATTAATGCCTCAGAACTTGAGGAGCAACTATGAACAAATAATTTGAGTCTACAGAGACTGTTACTATGTGTTGCAAAGATTTTTGCCACCTGAAGCTTTAATATTTTCCATCACAAATAATTTGAAAACAGCTTTAATCAAAATTTGTCTTCGATGCGTTTCAGTGTGAGGAGGCAGTGGAGGACAAGGGAGTGAAGGAGTGAAGCTGAGCCTGGGAAAGAAAGGGAGTAGAGGGAAATAATTGTTTCAATTTGATCTTCATTTCTCACCACTGGGGTCTATTTTAATTAGCAATAAATTATATTAATTTTCCACAGATCAAGTCTACTTTGCTTTTGACAGTAATTGGTAAATGATCTCTCTCTGACATTATCTCAACTCATGATTTTTTTTTTTTCATGGGTTTTTTTTCATGTTGCTTTTTTCCCCTTGTCCTGTTGAGGAAGGGGGAAGTGAGAGAGCAGCTGGGTGGGTGTCTGGCACCTGACCAACATCAACTCTCCACAGGAAGTTATCACAGAAACCAACACTTACTTGCGGAGAGCTTCATTCTGTTGTCTTTGCACTTAAAATGTCTTGTAGCTCATCAAATAATCAGACCTTAAAATGTTGTATTATCACCTCTACGAGATTCGCCTTTATAGTATCTGAAAAGCCTGCTTGCTAGTTGTTGCTGACTGTATACTTTGATATTTTTTAAATGTTGAAATTCTGAGTTTTGTATAGCTCTGATTTTGTATGCCTTAAGATTGTGTTTCAAAGCTTGTTGAAATCAATAAAAGTCATTGCATTGATTTGAATCTGATTTATGAGTGTGTGAGATATTTATTTGGCGTTCCATAATTTTTTTTTAAAACTATTTGCTATGATTCCCTAAGTAATTACTATACATTTATAAAAGGTTTTTGGTTATTTGATCATCATAATTGTACAGTTATTAGTATTAGTAGTTATTACTTACCAGTAATTTTTATTATTGATAAAACATTATTACTGTTATTATTAATGATAATTACATTAATATAAGAAATTTCATTGCGGTCTTTTAAATTTTTACAGAAACGAATGTTTTTTTCTTGTAAATTGAAATTAAGAATTGAAGTTAGTAAGTATCTCAAACCTGCTCATATCTGTACATTTATATATTATATACTTATAGACCAGTTAGATTTCCCTTTACATGAACCTGTATCTAAATCCTGATTTTTGGCTGATTACTGAATCACTGTGTAATACTTCTTGACTTAGAAACAGGAGGAAAAAAGTATAATACTATGATATACTCTTCACTTTAAAAGTTCTCAGTGCAAGTGAGAAATTATTTTAATTCTATAATTTGGTTTGTTGCAAAAGAAAGGAATAACTTCAGAGTTAATACAATGTTTTATCAATACAGGAAAAACATAAAGAAAAACTTTACTTTTAGTTAACAAGAAAAAATATAAAGGAGGTATAAAAGACTTTTTTGAGTTAGTTATCTTTGGAATAATGTTATATATTTGAATCAGAAGTGTCAGTTTTTCAATGAAGTAATAACATTTGAATAACAGTGCATACTGAGCTGTAAAAACACCATAGAATTGCTTTTCTAGGACCATGAAAAAGCAAATTATAACTTAAGCTTTTTTGTTATTTACTTGCATGGAAAAGATCGAGTCCTTCTAATATGCTTACTTTTGGCCTTTTCATGTTCACAGTGTGCTTTGACTCAAAATATTCCGAAGTATCTTCTTTCTGAGTATCATTTTCACAACTACGTTTCATAGTTTGCATTTTTTATAGCAGAAAATGTAATTAATTAGAGTTTTCTTTCTTTGTTTCAACTCAATGCATTTTGAGGGGTAAAGTTTACAAAGACTGTCATAATTGGCGCACATCTCCCTGTTCATGGCCCCATGCCCAGATATTAGTGTGATTCCCTCTGAAAATAGAGATGGCCAAAGTGTATCTAATGGCCTAGACAAAATAAGTAACAGCAAATAAGATTTTGTCAAGCTAAAGAAAACGTTTGTTTCCTTTCTGAAATGTGCTTAAAACCTTATAAAGGAGTAGACTATATAAATGATGAAGTGTAAATGCATCTCTATGTTATGATATTGGAGGATTTTAAGTAGAATACCTCTAAGAAGAACTAGGGTAGATGTGTATTTTGATGATATATGGCTTACATAAAGAGTTTTCAAAGACTAGCATATGCTATTTATTGAATTAAAGAACCCAAACAGTGCTGAGAACTTTCACATTTTTTTCAAAGTGCATATATCAGCTACCTACCCATGTGTACCAGTACTTTAATCTGTATAATGACATTCAGAGTTCTATTAAAATATGTTATGGTTCTATAACTGACATAGGAATTGAGCCACTGAGATATAACATTTTCTTGCACCTTTGAAATATTAAAACATTACTTTTATAGATTTTGAAATTAAGTAGCCATTGTTTGATGGGCTCTGAATGGTTGATAGGATTGACAATATTTGTACTTTTTACTTACATGTCCTAAATATTATACACATTTTTCCCAACTTCTTTTTGATATATTAAGCTATAGATTCACAATTAATGTCATAGAGACATTCAAAAATTATGCAATAAATAATGCAAAAGACAATTTAGTTTCATTCCTCAAAAGACATGGTAAAATTCAGAAGTAACTTTTTAGTAAGACAGTTCCTCAATAATATTAATGAATGATACAGTTCTGTATAAGGTGCCTCATCTTTTAATGTCTTATATAGACATTAGTAAAATTGCATTATAGTCTGAATCAAATTGAATTACAATTACATGACAGTCCTTATGAATTTAGATATTTGAAATTGATTTGAAAACTACATGGGAATATAATTATATTTTTAAAGGATCTTTCACTGAAGAATTTCTGTCCCTTGACAGTTATTGCACATTATGAATATTCCAGTCAACCTATTGTGCCTATTGCTGGGTGAAAATGGACAGCAAAATCAAAACAAGGAAGGTAGCTAGGAACCATCAGACACCTCCATATGATCAGAAAATCTCTTTTTTGTTATACAAATAATGAAATGTGAGGTGTTTGGTGTTGAGATTAATAAAAATGATATTATCTATTGGATTTGTCAACTTCCAGCTCTGCTGTGTGTTAAGCAAAAAATGAGGATAAAATGCAGAAACATATGGGCCTGAGATAAAAGAGCCATTTAGCTTATGTGCTTTGATGCTTTCCTGTCTTGGTCCTCCTGGCATGTGGTGTGTTTACAGATGGTACAAAACCAGTACACCAAAAGGCAGGGCGTAGGGACTAAGGATGCTTCATTTTTTATTGTAATGTAGTCACTTAGAAGCTCATCAAATAATCTGTCTGGGCTATGTAGAGTGTCCTCAGTGGGGAGCATTCTATTTCTGTTGCCAAAAATTTTTAGTCATCTTGCTTTTTAAGCTCTAGGAAAATGGGGAGCCTTGTGTTAGTGTATAATATTTATCTATGGACTTTGGAGGTGAAAATGGCAGACTCTGAGGACAGTGTGTTTCTGAAATGAAGTCTTAGGACTTGAAGTACAAATCAGCAATCTTTATCCTCATTTTAGAAAGCATGGTTTGGCCATATGTAGTAGTTATAAATGTGCCCCTCTGAAGCTTTCCTATGTAAAAGCATTAAATTGTCTCAGTTTATGTAATTTTAGTCCTAATTCCACTGTAGTGGAACAAAGTAACTGCTTTATATGAGGTCAGGTTTCACTTGTATTTATCACCCATTTGTTTATTTATGATGTCAATATTATTATTTTATATTTGGTTTGATGTCACATTCTGTATGCCATTTCAAAAATTTACAACCATTAATTCTTACTTTTTATGGAAAGTGAACAAGCCTATTTGTTGGAGTGGGGATTGGAGCCTGTGTGTTGCAGACTCCAAAGTTGGTGGTGTAACTACCAGGCTCAGTGTGTATCTGTTAAATGAACTGAGATCAATTTTGCAGCTCCTCTACATGGCTTAGGAGGAATGAGTGTGAGAGACCTGGGGCTGGCTGTGTAGAGATGAAAAGCAGAAGTCTGTGACCCAGAAAATCCCAAGAGAAGCTCAGCATTGCCTCCCCAAAGCTAGAAAAGGCAGCATCCAGGACCAATAGTGGAATTTGTCTGAGTTGGAGCTGATAGACACTGCCTTAAAAAATCTCAAATCCCTAAGGACCTCTTATCCAGCAGATCTCTTGGGAATCATGTAGGTAGTTTTTATGCAAAGCACCCTATGTCTAAGTCAACTGTACCTTGTCCCTGAATAGTTACTAAAAACTGTATTTTGAACACTGTATAGTAGTGTTAAGAGAGGCAGCTTGAGATCAGCTCTTTACCAGAATAATTTCCTTGTAGGAAAATGCAACACCAGAGTCTCTCTGACAACCAGTAATATCCTAAGCACAGAATGTTGAGTAAAAAGGAAAGACAGTGAGAGTTGTATGACTTTATCTGTTTCTTCATGTTTAGTTAAAATTTTAAAACAAAATATATCACATGGAGTAGGATAAAACATCTTCCTAAGAAGCATTGCTCTGGTACAGACTCCTCCAAACTTGCTGTATATCAGCTCAGAAGAGAAGGAATTACTTGGTTAGTGCTTTTGGAAAACAGGAATACCTTCCTGAATACTGTATTTGGGTCCAAGACTGATTTGTAATTGATGGAAAACCCAGACCATTATTCTGAAATTGGTGAAATTAGTTGAAATGGTTGTTTCTAAGTGTTCTCTGTGGATTACTAGGTGCTTGTCATGACATTAGGAGATGATTTTTTTTACCTGATGGAAGCCTAAACGAATATCTGAAGTTCTACTGAAGAATGGGTCCACACTTTGCACCAGTTATCTTTCTTCTTAGCTCCTCAGGATTTTTTCAGGCTATCATTTTCCTCCACAACCTGTGGAGAGAGAGCGTAGGTAGTATAAACTCAAAGTAACTACAATCACATTGTCAGCAGCACACAGGAAGATGACATCTAAGTGCTTCTGGCTTTGTTCATTCTAAGTCTGGAGCTTTTATATTAGCAGAACATCCAGATGGCACATTCACAAATATTCTTTTATCTGGTAACATTAGAGGTTTTTCTGGGACAAAAGCATTTATATTTGCTTGAAGAGATAAAAATCAGTTCTGCTGAAGCCCAGTAGATCTTCTAACACAAAACATGATGTGCCATAAGTTTGAGTGGGCAGAAGTATTTTTGCTTGAAGTAAAAAAGACTGGCCTGTTTGCTATTTGTTATGCACCTTTTGTTGCACTTCTATAATTAGGACATAAACAGAATTTGAAAGACCTTCTAAAAAAAATTAATCAACTGTTACATGCTGTATACAGCAGACATTTGTTTATTGTGCTTTGTAGATGTGCCTGAATGTCTCCAGGAGATTCCAAAAGCTTGTTAGCTAACTGACTGTCTGGTTAAATAAAATACCTGGGTCAAAAAGTTCTTTTGTTACAGTTCTCCTCAGGGAAGGAATTTTCAGTTCATATGTCCTGTAAGCTGAATAAAGTTGGTGAAGAAAAAATGATGGTAAGTCTGTTGCAGATACTTAATGTCTTTCAATCAAGTGGTTGTGTTTTTTCATTGTTAGCTAAGTTTGTTAAGAAAGAAGCATTATTCAGGCAATTTCTGTACTTGTATTTTCCCTCACTTCACTTCAAACAATATACAATTTGGCAAAACAATGGGAAAAAAAATACAATGTCAAGAGAGTTTCCAAGCTTTTCTTTTGGTATTTCTGTTTTTTTTTTTTAGGCCTGACAAACCTCAAAACCTGTACTAGAAAAATTCCTAAGCATGAAGAAAATTACAGATGCAAACCAGATTCTTTCAAATAATAAAATTCTTCCTTGTGATAGAGGAAAAACACATCATGCTAATCCAAAATTACAAGTTAGAAGCTATCTACTTTTTTTATTTTCCTTTTGTCCCTTGAAAGGAAATGAAATACTATATGTGATAGAACTTCTGACTCTTAATGGAAAAAGTGAAGGTTTTTAGATACTTATGACTTTGCAAGTAAGGTGATGAATCAAGGTTTAATTACACTACTAGCTGTGTTTTAATAATTATTTCATTCAGTTTGGCACAGCACAATATTTCTAATTGGCTTAAAGAAAGTTTTCAAGTGACAGGTGAAGAAAAGGACACTTGGAAGGAAGGATATAATTTATTAAGTGTCTGATATGCAATAGAACATTTCTTTTTTTCACGTCCCCAGAGAAGTGAAAAACTAAACAGAAAACTAGCAGCCTTTGTGATTAGACTATTGTATGCCCAGTACATCATCATCTTGATAGGCATGTGATTTCAACTCCTTTATGACAATATTCCTCCATATCTGTGACTTTTCACTTAATGAAACCTGAACAGATTCAAATACTAAGGATTTAAAGCCATTGACTTCAAATATCATCAATTCATTGCTTTCTTTCTGTAACAGGCATTTAGATTTAACACAAATGAGACTGTGACTTAAGGTCTCATCTGCTTGGAAATGAATTGGATATACAAAGACTTATTTATATAGCAAATGAGGGGAGAAGTCAAGAAGGTTGAAAGAGTTATGAAAGACTGAGCAATCCACTCTTTTCTCTGCATTTCATCTTATGTACAACTTCATGAAATTTAGGAAAGAGGCTTCTGAAACCTGTGTCTCTGAGAAGGGGCAAACCAAGTCAAAAATCCCTCAAACAAACAAACAAAAAACCCCTGGGAAATAAAAACCATAGCAAAAATTTTTGAAATGCCCAAAGCTGTGCTTCTTTCTCTTACAGATCCTATTTCACTGTGATGGTCATATTTAAGGAAAAACTCACAGAGAAGGTTTGAATAGTTCTGTTATAAACTGCAAGCACAGAAATTTCCAGAAGCAAACTGATCACATTTTAAAAAATGTACACTGTCTGGATAACTTTCAAATGTAATATGTTGTCAGTTGCTGTGCCTGAATTGCAAGACATAAAAATTACACTCCAGGAAAAGAGAACTTGGTTTTGCAATATATGGAATATATGTAATTTACTACTGTTCTCTAATGGTTTTTAAAATGTGGTATGGATTAATATTTTTAGACTTCTATATTCTTATAAATGCAAATGGTAGAAAACAAAAAAAAATTAGAAATTCTCCCACAATTTTATCTGAAGTAAAAATGATGAAATATCATACTAGAGTACAGAGATTTTTTGTTTTGAGTTATGTAACTGGCTGGTGTATTGTGAACTAAGAAATTTTAAATTCTCATATATGTAACTTTACATTTTTCATGGAAATTTAGAGGAGATGGTGAAAATATTTGTTTATCTATTTACAGAATATTTAGTATATAAACAATGATGTCCCTCCTTTTGCCAGCCTGCTGCAACAGGTATTTGTTTACAATATTTCCTAAAGCAGGAGCTCTATGCCTGTTGCTTTGCTAAGCATCCATGTTCTGGGTTGAAGGCCTTGACTATAGAGTGTGGCATCCAAGGGGGAATCTGTTTACTGTTCTCCGCTGCCTGGTGTATATTGCACTTCTACAAAGGGAAAGAGGCCGTATTTGTGGAGAGTGAAATTTTGTGGAGCACTTGACATGCAGGAGTTGTAAATTTGTCTAAGGTGGTACTGAAAGGGTTTGAGGGGTTAATGGTCTTTTTACTTGAGATTGTGTATTATGTGGTCAGCTGCATCAGCTGAAAATTCAGTTTGTTTCATGTTTTTGTTTCTACCTGTTTAATGTACATTAATGTACCCATGTATTGGACTCTCGATGGCCTCATGATTGCTAGCACTAGTGAAGAGGTAGAAATCAGCATGATCAGGGAGCAATAGGGAGGAAAGAACAGCTTTCTTTATATCAGAGATGTAGGCAGCCTCCATCATGGATAATGCTCAAGAAATTGTTCAGTGTGCACTGTGATTACTGTTGCTGTTATAATGAAAGAATGCTTTATCCTGCTAATTCTTTTTTGCAGAAGCACTGAGGATGGAAAGCACCTCTGGAGATCATCTAGCCCAACCCTCCTCTGTTCAAACCCTGGATCGAGTACATCATGTTGTGCAGGGTCATCTACAATTAAATATGTCCAAGGATAGATACATCTCAACTACTTTGGGCAAGCCTGCGTTTGACCACCCTCACAGTAAGAACAAAACAACCCAAAATAAAAAACAAGCTAACCAACTAAGCCAAAAATCCCTGAAGAACCAAACATTCCCCCCCAAAAAACTCTCAAAACGATCCAAACCAACACCCCTCACCATTTCTTATATTTAAATGGAATTTCTTGTATTTTAATATATGCCTATTGCCTCTTTACTGTCACTTTATACTACTGAAAAGACTGGCATTATTTCTTTACTTCCCCATATCAGATATTTCTATACTGTGATAAGATCCCCTTGAGTGTCTGTGCACGACTTTGCATTTCCTCTTGTTGAACTTTAATTTTTTCCTGTAAGCACTTTTACCCAGTCTATTTAGACCCTTCTGAACGGCAGCATAGCTGTCAGGTCTATCAACTGCTCCCCTTGATTGCGTTATCTCCAGACTTGCTGAGGGTGCACTCTGTCCCACCTTTTGTGTTATTTTGTGAAAGTGAAAGTTGTTAAACACCGTTGGCCCTGTGTTTATCCTGAGGAACCCCACTGGTGACTGTCCTCCAGTCAGTCTTTGGAATGGTGATCACAGCCCATTGGGCCTGACAGTTCAGCCAGTTTTCAATCTTTGATGATCAATGTGTTCATGGATGTGAAAACACTACTGACTGTCGTCATGTAGAGAAAGGAAGCCTGACAATGCACAAATATGCAAAGATCATTTGGCAAATTCCTAACTGGGATCGATTTACTGATATGAACACTACACATTTCATGTGAAAATATCGATGGGAATTTCTTTTGCCCTGTAGGTTTTATGAAGAGTTGTGCAATTGGTGTGCCCTTTACATTTTGTATTCTTTTATTATTTCTCTGATTGATCTCTGTCATTAAGCACTCAGATGCTGAAATATTTGAACTGTGAGACAACTGCCATCTAGTCAGAGAAAGATTGTGTCATTTCAGAGAACATCTGCTCTCAGAAAGGAGATTTATAGACAGAATTATTGTACACACAGAGTAAATTTCTAACTTATACCTGTAGATTTAGTGAAAATACATGGTTTCCTTTTGTCTGATAACTGTGTCACAGCCCCTGTGACATGCAGGTAGAGAAAGATAACTTTTCTTCCTTGAAGCTGTAAGGAGATGCTGCAGCTGAAGAGTCCAGATTAAACTTGTTTAATGTGTTTGTTTCTTCCCTTTGTTTGTTGCTCAAAATTATCTTCAAGATCACAGCAGTGGTTACTGTGGAAGCTGTAATGTCAGAAACATGGAATTATGCCTTTGTGTAGAGTAAGGGTCAATATAAATTTAAAGGGGAGACGATTCATCTTGTAAAATAAATACAACTCCCAAACAAGGATGAAAATTAACTGTTTGGCTAACTGCTATGAAATCAATAGAGAAAGTATATTTACTTCCTTATTATATCTAAGTTCTACAGCTTTTAAAAGCAGTAGACCTGGAAAAGTAAGGATAATCCTTATGCCAGTCTTTCACATCATACCTGTGCAGTTTATGCCAGGAGAAAGAGCATTGGGCCACTGCAATTTGCTCACACATCCGTGGAAGATTCTTCTTTACAAATGGGGAGGGTGTGTGTGTGTCTTCCTGCCCCTACATACAGGTGTGTTCAGGAAGCTTGTGAGTTACTGCTTCATGCTGGATGAATAGCGTAAAGAATGAGTGTGGAACCTCTTAAAATCTTGCCAGCAAGAGCACTAAAATGTGACATTGTTTTTAATAGATACTGCATGTAAAGTAGGAAGCTCTTGCTGCCTCCCAGTATTACAAGGTTATTCTGACACCAGGTAAAAGCATGTCAGAATGATCAAGCTTGTTTTCCTGCTTTCTTTGTTTCAACAGTGTATATCAAGACATAAAACCTGCCTAGTACTGGTGTACATGTGCAGGTCTCAGGATGTTAACTCATTCTGGGTCCCAGGTTAGGTGCTTTGTTAGGCACAAGGGCAAAAGAGAGGCACTTAGTGGTCAGGTCTATGGCTCTTTGTCTCATCTGTCAAACCTTATTGTCTTCTGCAAAATCTATTTTCTGTCATGGGCTTGTCCTTCACCATGGTTCAAGATGCACAATTCTGTTCTGTTCCTAGGAATTTAGTTTTGCCTGTAATTAATTACTTTGAACTCTGCCTCAAGGGAGAAATTTACCAAATTGCCTCATCTCTTAGTGCTGGAATCTGCTTCACCATACTCCTAATATAAAATGAGACTAGAGAGTTACCTATAAAAAGCCTCTGGCTTTCCTCCATGTAGTCATAACACTTACCTGAGACTCTCCCTTAAGTGGAAGTCAGTGGCTCTCTTGAGTCATCCTTGAAAATGGTCCTCCATGCTTTTCTTCCCATCTTGCCAGTTAATATTTGAAAAATATTTGGACAAGTTTAAATGAACCAAATGTTGTTTTGGTTTATAAGATTTGCAGATTGGAAATAGATGGTAAGAACCAAATATTGATCTAGAGTGTTAGTTTTGATCTCACCTTTTTCTAGTATCACAAAAGAGGAACTTGAAGCTGCTCTTATACTTTAATTACATGTCCTTTTTTGTCAGTTTATTGATATTAGTTAAGTCAACTTTAGTCCAGGATAATGTGCATTTTATATTTGTCTGCTTCTCTGGGAAGATCTTCCTTTTCCAGTAATTATTTAGGAAAATGGGAGTGTGTGCTTAGCAGATTTCATAATGAAAAGTAATATCAAGTCAATCTAGTGAATTTTCCATCATAACTTGCAAATGATTTTACATGAAGAATTTGAACATCATTGTATTAGCAATCTATTATGAGAAGTATTTTATCTTTTGTTCTGTACATGTTTTGTACAACACAGAATATGTGGCAGATACAGAGTGGAACAGACAAAAAGAAGTACTGTACCACACCAAAATCTCTTTGTTACAGAGAAAAAAAAATATTGAACCTTCAGCAAAATATGTTTGAGACAGTCCTAGAATAAATTACTTTGGGTAACAGAATTTATCTTTAAAATTAATTGAACATATCACATAGAGGTAGTGTTGTCCACTTTTTTTCAATGACTACAAGCAGCAGCTTTGATGTAAAAGTCAGTATTCTGTGAAAACTAATTATTTTTTTCTTCTTGCTGGTTGGATTGTAATAGTGTGCACCCAGAAACATTGAAAAGTTTTTGAAACAGTTCAGTTCTTGGATTATTTCATTGTGTGCATCCAGAAGATTTTACTAGGATTTTCAGTGAGCTAATTAGAACTGGCCTTTTGTTAGGGAAGATTCCCCTTGTACTAAAGAATAGTCTTATTTTAAATCACGTTGGTTTCCTTTTTCTGGTATTCTGTATTTTACAGTACTGGGAAAAAAAAATTAGCCAGTTGAGGTGATTTTAACCCTGACCAGTGACAAAGTACCACACAACCACTCTCTTACTGCCTTGCAGTGGGATGGGGGAGCAAACTGGTAAAGTAAAAGTGGATAAAGTCATGGGTGAAGATATAGACAGTTTGCTAGATAAAGCAAAAGCCACATGCACAAGCAAAGTGAAGCAGGGAATTAATTCCCCACTTTTCATGGGCAGGCAGGTGTTCTGCTGTCCCCGGGAAAGCAGGGCTCCGTCATGTGTGACAGTTACTTGGGAAGACAAATGCTATTACTCTAAATGTGTCCCTTTTCTTCTTCTTCCCCCTTCTTTATATGTTGACCTTGACATCCTGTGGTACAGAATATCCTTTTATCCTCAGGATATTTCTGTATATAACAGCTGTTATGTTCCCCATAACTACAAACCCACTTGTAATGGCTGTTGTTTTGATAGTTTTGTAGGGTCCATGATAAGAGAGCTAAACCAATGTAAAGCTAAACAGTATTCAAATATTTAAAAAATTTACTGTTTAAAAAACAGTTTTTAGATCAAAAGATATTAACAGGTAATGAATCATACAAAAAGAAATTGGAAAGAATACATTATTTCATCATTCAGATTGTGATGGTTTTGACATCAAATGTAACTCTAGAAAAATCTGTGCTGTCAATTGCAAAAAGGAGACACTGCAACCGTTGGCAGAAAAGCTTTAAATCAATAATTTGCACTTACTCTGAAATGCTGTACTAAAATTGCTAGAAATAATACCTTTCTGATGAAATATTTTTTCCTTTAGCATAGCTTAAGGGCTTTGTGTGTGTTCTGTGTCACGGTGCTCCATCTCCTCCCTTCATATATTTTGTTCAACATAAGCACAAGAAAAAGTGTTACTCTTAAAATACATTGCTACTGTGAGCGTGATATTGGTAGCCAGATAGCAAAGACAAAGGCTCTTAGTTCCTCACTCTAGTAAAGGATACAGTGCAAATTCACTCATTTCTGGAGGAAAAATCAGCAAAGCAGAGAGATTTCATGAGTTTCTAGGTACAGAAATAACTTTAGTTGGAGTGCTTATCAGACATCAAATAAGTCAGCCACGAAACATGAAGCTATAGGAAACAGAATAGCGTTAGTTCTTTTGCTTATGGAACAATTTGTCTTTATAATATACTGAAATAATTTGTCCATGAAGTACTAAAATATGAAATTGAAGAATATAAATTAGGAGAAGAGAAATCTGAAGAGAAGAAAAATTAGTCAAAATCATTTGCCAATGGAACATATATGTAAGAATTATGTTTACTTTCAAAAAGTTTTGTTTGTTTTTGAATTATTACTTATTTCTAACTTTCAGTATAAAAAAATACTGTAGTGATAATGAATCTCAGGTTATGGGCCTGTTCTCCAAGAGCAGGAAGTCCATAAATACTGCATTTTAAATTTTGTGTAGTCAAGTATTCTCAACATTCCCTTTTGATATATAATGATGATCTGCTCCCATTTCCAATAACATCACATCTGCTGAATATCCTTAACATTAACTGTTGCACTGTAGTTTGGAATACTTCAAAAGTACAGAATTTTGAGGTGAGTCTGCTGATCATCCCTAGTTTCTTCAGTTTGGTTCACAAGGTGTATGATCAGAGTCCTTGAATATCTTGTGTACTTTCTGAAAGAAACCCTGAGCTGCAAGTGTTCTCCAGGAAACAATGAATAATCTGTTCGCAATCCTGAGTTAGAAAAGTAGTATAATTGTACTAAGTCTTAAAAAGAAGGTCCTTGTTTGTGGAACTTCAGCAATTTCTTTTCCTAATAGAAAGGTCTCTGAAACATTTCCATGTTCCTAAGTAAGCATCAGGATGGGTCTTTCATTTCACCTTTCATTGGCCAGTTGTATAACAAAAAATTATAGAGCTTTCATTTTTCTGAGGCTGCAAAAATAGCAGAAAATATTTTATTGTTTCATCATTCAAAAAATGATAAAAGTTGTTCTGTCATTTTTACTAGCAGTGGATTGAAAATAGAGAAATAAGTGAACAGAGTTTAGTGCATCTTGAAAGAATATTACAGGTTTTCTCTGTGAACATGTGGACAGGTTCCATGGCTTGCTGCTTTTAACGGGAGCAGTGTCTTTTTAGTCATAACTGTAGGAGTCTCCTCAGTAAAAGTCACATGAACTCAACCCAGATAAATGACTTTGGAGGTTCCTTGAGTCAAGGATACTCTAGGAAGTCCTAACTTTCCTGTATTGAGCTCTAGGCTGATACAGAGAGACTTGGCTGTATAGAGAAGGTGTTGGTGGCTGGTTTGAAGGAGCTGAGCATGTGGGATAAATAGGTCAAGGACAGGCTGGATGTGGGCTCTAGGAAAGGCAGAGAATTGCTGTGAAGTTGCCTGAAGAGGAATGGGGCTGTAGAAGCTTGGGGGGGTGTGTCAGGCAACTGTTGGGCTCCTTAAGCTGTGAGAATATAGGGATAAGAAAGAGATGGAGAAATATCAGCATGTATGAAGGAGGATTCAATACTCAGGCTCAGCTCACCAGCTGTGCGGCATGGGTCAGGGACAAACACTGTTTTCTTTGCCGAGTTCCAGGCCACAGCTGCATTTTAATGGATAGGATCTACACACGCAAGTCTGCTGCTGCAACAAACTGCGGTGAAGGAAGAAGAGCTTGTAAATTCAGCCCAGTGCTCTACTCCCAGCTGTTGACTAAGACACAGGCTACTAAATTACCAATAACCACAGAGTACAGAAATATTCCTGCCTCAGTAGGTCAGAGTGTTGACAGTGGCTCAGGAAACAGATTTGCATGTAAAACACGACAGAACCGTCACTGCAGATGCTCTTGTTCATTGGAAATCCTTCATTCAAATATTGACTCAGTCCTTTTCTATTTACTTGCTAAAGTCTAATTAGAACACAGCATGGAATGATACAGCTGTAGTGTACTCTGTTTGTACATTGTTTAAACCTCAGTTAAGTAGCAAATTAAGAATGAAAAGGAAAATAAACCTTTACATTTGGGAAGATACTTTACCAGATGAATGAAACTAAGCAATTTACTTGTTTCTTTCAGATGAGGAAGCTTTTATCTACCTCTCCCAAGTTTCTAGATTTTAGTAGTCTGTAGGGTCAAGTAAACAAAATATCGTTAAGGAGTGTGATGCTAATCTTGCAAGAACAGGCTTACGGAATTGTCCCCAGAGCAATATAAAAGCAATCAGTTGATGATAAAACGTTTTGAAATAATGAGGCTTTTGAGTGTAGTAATGTAATCAGGAATTCTAAGAGTCTCTGGCTGTTAAAGCCAAGTGCCAGCAATGTATTGGAGAATGAACCAATCCAACAGGACAAATAAAGCTGGAGATTCATAACAAGATTATTATTGTAGTTATTGTCTTATATTTATGAAGATAATTCAGTGCTTATTTAAGCTCTTCAAAGTGCATTAGAACTTCTAAAATAGCTGCGATGTCAACAATCTGCTGAAAAATCTTGAATTTTTCCAATATTATAGAAAGGCAGTGTTATTTACTTAGTACACGTATTGAGCACATTTTAGGCTGTAAAAGGATTGTGTTTTGTCTCTATGATATTACAGAAATCACCACAATTTCCAGATCATAAGCTCATATAATGAGTCTTATAAGCTGTTGTCTTGAGATTTAGAAAATACGTTTTGCTAGATTCTTGGATTTTGTTTTCACTTAGTGAAAAATGTGTCCGACTGTCCCTTTTGTGTG
Organism: Climacteris rufus; assembly: GCA_013398175.1. Taxonomy (NCBI): domain Eukaryota; kingdom Metazoa; phylum Chordata; class Aves; order Passeriformes; family Climacteridae; genus Climacteris; species Climacteris rufus. The sequence goes on along the minus strand of VZRZ01004061.1, from coordinate 4,761,256 downwards.
AATCTAAACAGTGCTGAGAAAAGATTATGCTTAAGCTTTGGTGCTGTCAGAAATGTAATGGAGCAGAGCTTCTCCCACAGTGCTCCAAAGATCTCAGCTGCTGTCATCTTCCTTTTGCATCATATTATTATTGAGAAGAGTTTTAAGGTTTTTCGAAGACATGTAGGAGCCCAGATGCTAAGAAGGAGTAAAGGCCTTCCACAAATAAAATCACAGAAAAATTTAAGTCAGAAGGGGCCTCCTTTTCCCACCTCTGGCTCCAAGCAGAGCTGCCATCACAGTTGTACAGTCCTCTTCCTCGTGCAGCTGAATACACAGTTAGCCTTCATTGCTGTAACAGTATACTCTTGATAAAAAGTACTTTGTTTTCTCACCATCTTGCCAAATCCACTGCTAGGGAGAGAGTCCCTGGTTTTAGTCATTCACACAGATGATGTGAATCTGACTCTAAGATATGACTCTAAGAATCATCTAAGAAAGATGTCATTGTAGAGAGGAGTGAAGAAGTGTTTAGGAAATAAGAATGGAAGGGCTCCAATTAGGCAGAGAGGTGTTAGGAAATGCACAAGGATTTATGGGTATAATTGGGCGAGACTTTTTAAGGGGAAACAAATTCAAAATTATGAGAGTTTTTTGTTAAAGTGAGTGGAATAACATCACAGGGATAATTTTGCAACAAAATAATGCATATTTAGTAAACTTTGCCATATCCCGTTCTTTAGAGAGCAGTGGCTGTTAAGGTGCCTATTAAAGTACAGTATCACATTAAAATTAAATTATAATATAACATCTAAAACATTCAAGATTAATTTGCATAAGTGAAAAATACAGATAAAATCAAACATGATGATGGTGAATGTAAATTAGAGACATTTTAGATAAAATCATGTGTTTTAGATCATTAGTCATGTGTATAGATACTTGTAATTTAAAGGTTTTATTGTGCAAATATTGTTTTGTATAAAAAAAATTGTTTTGTATAAAATGTGGGTTTATTTTATAATAAGCATGTCACTGTTTCCTGGTTTTCTGCTTCTAATGAAAAAAGTTTAGAGCCATTAGCATGGCACTGACTTGGCATATCTACTACATTGGGTCAACTTTTAGGTATTAAAATGAATGTGCTGTGCAATGTCATGTAGATTTTCAGCATGCATTATGTGTATCTCCAAATCGACAGCATTTTTCTTTTGAAGTGATCTGCAGAAATAACAGGGATGGCAAATCTGAATTTAACTTCTGGAAGTTTTAAATTTTACATCTGGTGCTAGATGATCTATTTAAGTATGTGATAAGAGAAATAAAAAGAGTAGCATCACAAATCCCAATATTTTTCATACCAGGAATAAGTTAACACTCATGTTCTCAGCACAACAGTATTTTGGTCTCACTTTTTTTTGCCCTTTTTACATAAGGCACTAACAATGTCCTCATCATGGTTATTATGTGTTTAGGTTGTTTTTCTCTCTTTTTTCCCCCCCCTTCTTTTTCTTTGTTTGCATATAAGTCCTTTTATTTTTTTCACCTCCTTTTGAATACTCTGCAGTAACCTTATACTGGATAAGTATGCCTTGCTGTTCTTCTATTAGGCTGGTCTTGAGTTTATCACGCCTAAATGTCAAATGCCATAGCTGTTTTTTGGGAAAATGTCTACTCTGACAGTATTTGAAAGACAAAGAAATGGAAGAGAACAATATATCACAAGAGAGTTCCTGCTTCTACTAATTCAGGGTGGTTCTTTTATACCTAGGGTGTTTTTTTTTAAACCTGCTGCTCAGTGTTGCTGCTCTTGCTGTCTTTGCCACTGCAGCAAGCAGTAAATTGGTTGCTTGTGCTGTTTCTGTGTTGGAATGCTTCAAAATATGATAGGAGACAGTCTCAGTCTGTCTGAACAGCTTTAAGACTGCTGTTGATCTATAGCTGTACTGAGGTCTAGATATTAATTTTAATCATAGCAATTTAAAGTAGGTATTTTTGTTTTATTTTAATAATGTTTATTTTTTACAGAGAGGCATTACTAAGAAAGGTAAATTGCAAACTTTGAACTGACAGATACTGCTGGTATGTACAGCTGCTGCTGTGGCCCTGCCAAAGTACTGTTGAGCTCTGCTACCTTTAGTAATGATAACTGGGCACATTTGTTGGCAATGAATTCCCTCCATATTCCCTCCATGGAATATAATTCATGGCATTAAGAATGTTGGTCTACCTAAAGTGAAAGACTAATTTCAAGTTTTGACTGTGTAATGCTATAATGGGAATGGAGATGACAAATCCTTTGAGTTTCTGAAATCAAGATATGATGAGATGAGAGGTATTCTGCGTACCACTAAAAAGAAGGCTGGGCCATTGTTTCTGAACAATCTCATTGATGAAGAGGTACTAATTATTCCTTCTTCAGAAATTTCAGTTAGCTCCTATGTTATTTGTAAGAATTCCATCTGAAATGCCAAAGGCTGTTTTCCAGGTATAAAGGTAGTAATAACTTGTGAAAATATAATTTTGAAATGTAGTAAATGGTAAAGACCCAGATAAGGAACAAAAGTTGTATTCATAGAATGTAAAATGATGAGATATTCATTCTTCTATTAAATCTGTTAGCTCTGGTTTCCATACTTTTTTATTTCATTCAAAAGTAATTCTTATAAAAAATAATTTGTGTGAAAGGAAATTAAAACCCCCCACATTTGTCTGAAATATAGGAACTGAAGTGTAGTAGTGCTTGGGAGGTGTTTCTGCTTATTTTTTTTATATGGTTGGATAATAATGATCATAATAGTTGTCATTAAGTGTATTAAACAGATACCATAAAGCCTAAAGATTAGATTTCATCTATAACAGCTTTTATGGTATACTGAAGTTGTAAACGTTTTTCCTCAAGGCTTTGAAATGTCAGTGGAAACAATTTATTTTTTAAATTAAAAGGAGCAGAGAAGGGGATAATTAAAGAGTCCAGGAAAGGAAACAAAGATCCTCCATTTCACTGAACAGAAGGCAAATAATAGATATTAAAGAGCAGGTCTGGGGGGCTTAACTAATTTGATTCAATGAACTTAAAATGATCTCTGGGATGGTTTTCAAAATTGTTGAGCAGACTTAAAAAAAACGACATCAGAATGGGACAGATCATGTAATGCCAGCATAGTGTGAATGTGTAGTATGTGTTTTTCCAATGGGAATCTTCAGACTGTTACTGCTTATTAGTAAATCTAATTTTAATGACTTTTCAAATATTCCTAAAGTAATAGAGCATTCTTAAGAACATAAACGTATTTGCTAATGTATTAATAATGAGGGTTAAACAAGACAAAATTATTCCAAGTTCCTGTGTCTGGCATTAAAGTACTGACATTTCTCTGCAATTAGTGTTGCTGCAGTATTTATGGCCCACCTCATATTCAGCAGCAGGTTTTGAGCAGCATGGTTAGGTTTTTGTATATGGCAAGGATCAATATTTGATTGCTATACTTCATTATTTGATTTAATTTTTAAAAGGTAGAAAATGGAAAAGATTTCCCTGGTTTATCCTGACCTTAGTAAGATGTTAAAATACTTCTACTGATATTGCTACAGAAACACTGCAGGAATATAGATTAGGTGTGCATGATACAAATAAGAAACAAAACCTGCTAAAATAGACAAATAGTATTGCTGTTCTTTTTTTGCTGAATCTTAAGGATTGTGATTAGTTTTGGAATAATCTGCTAAAATTTGCAGCTCAGGTTTTCCCCTATTCTTCTTTTCTTCAGATATTTTTCTTTCAAGATTTTCTTCAAGAATACTTAAATTTCTCTTCTGGCAGGATGGGGATGAAGTCAGTTCAAGAGTTGCCTCTTGTAGTTTTCAGCTGCAGAGAACTCAATTTAAACTGCTTTTCAATAGTAACTGTTAGCACAGAGTCCTTCATACTGAAATATCTGGCCACTGGCACTCTGTTCATAATGGTTGTGGCAAACTGAAAATGCTTTGATTGTGGTTATAATTCAAATAGCATAAGCATTTATACTTCCATAGGACTTTCCTTAGATTTATTCTAATATAAGTAATTTTTTTTAAGTTTGATGAACAGCTACTCTTCCACCAGCTTCAAAGTTTTCCAGACACCTTGGTTGCATTAAGAAATTTTAAATAACATTCCAGTTTGAGAAATCCTAACTTGCAATAGATGTCACATTTGAGTCTAACAAAATGAACTCTGAAGAACTTATGTTGTGTGATACTTCCTACCAAATTTTTTATGCACATCTCAATATATGGTTAATCCTGTACAAGAGCTATCTGGTGACATAAAGAATAAAACCTGTGTTGATTGACTGTTGTTTATTGATGTTACAAAGACATAAAAATTAAGGGAGAAGAGATTGGAACTCACAAGTGTTGTTCAAGCTCTTGAGCCATTTCCTCATGTGTATTAGCTTTCTCCTCATGGCTCTATTTGAAGGAATAATCTGATCACTTAATATGTATCCTGAATTGCAAAAGACTTCCTCTATTTGTAAAGTATAGCCCTGTTATCTAGTCTTCTGAGAGTGAAGTTACTCTCAATCTATGAAAACTGTAATTTATATTGTATGTTGTGAATGTGAGCTATGCCAGTAGATATTTGGATGCAAATCCTTTTATTCCAGGAAACAGTACTTGTGTTTTGCCACTTGGAGCTGCTGTCACCTAGTGCTACACTGAGAGGGAAGGTAGAAGGCGGGCAGAAGAGGCTGTGTATCCACAGCCTGGCTCTCCAGGTGTGTGTCCTGATCACAGCCTAGAACCATGCCAGGCAGGAGAAGTAAACACACTAGCTCTGTTTATTGTTTATGTAGTGGAAAAGCCAATAGACCTTTGTTACAAAAATTATTATTTTCTAGGTTTTTCCAAAGAAAGCATATAAAACAAGTGAGGGGGGAAAAAAAGGATTTCCTGTATTTTCAGCAAAAATTCTTTCAGAATTAAACGGTACTATTGGAGTTACAGGTAATGATCCTGCTCTTACCTCCTTCCCTGATCTATGGCCAGAGACACTATCTAATTATTTTTCTACATTTTACAAATATTGTTTAGTACATTGAAGGTTAGCTATATAATTGCATTGTGTTTTATTAGTGATACAATTCCAACACTGCAATTAATTTTTTTACTCAAATTAAAAGTAATGGGGCAAAACATATATGAAAAGAGATTATCCAGCTCCAGTGGCTTAAAAAATTAGTTTTTCCCTAACATATTACAAGGCAATTGTGAAGCTGCGTACCTATATTGCACATATTAGTAATGGACATATGCATGTGCTTACTTTTAATTTGCTTTTCTATTTCAGCACATTCTTTGTGAAAGGAGAAAATTCTAAATGTGCATCTTTAACAGCTTGCCAACTGGTGTTCTTACAGTGCTTTGTAGTTAAGCTAAGCAGGATTCCTTCTTGCTAAAAGACCACAGAAGTCTGAAGGAGTGAATGCAGTGAAGGATTTTCTTAAGTTTACATCTCGCTGCTACTTATTGACACATTTCCAAACACTACATTTTCTGGCACCCCTATTAGATCCATCTTATTAAAGAATTATCTTAACTTCTGTTTTTTTTCTGTAATAATTGGGCATTTTAAAAGGAATTTATAAAATGCTGTTGAAGGGGACTGAGAAAATTTTGTTAATTTGGAGCATAAACATCACAAGTGTTATTTATCCATTTAAAAAAAAATGCAGTGCTGCTGTTCTAACTGCCATCCAGAACCTTTCTAATTTCAATGATTTCTGAAAATAATCAGCCCTTAATGAGTTTTTTTCTTGGGGGACAATAGCATGTCCATGTGTATAACAGAAATAATCTATTCTGCAAATGAAGCTCTTTGACCAACACCTGGATAGGAATGAATATTTTTGAATAAATGAGACAGTTTTTGAATGTGTCGTCTCCATTTATGGACAATGTAATCTAAAAATATAAGTATTGGGAGGACAGATCAAGGAATCAGAATATGCAAGTAAAGTGATTAGGATGATCATTAATATCTGTTAGTAATTTAGAATTATGTATTCTTGCCATTATTTTACAATGAAAAAGTGCCAGTCATTTTTTGTCCTTTGCACTGTAACAAGGATTTCCATTGTTAGAAGTATTTTGCAACTGTTGGTACTGCAGAGTTTAAATTTTTATCCTCATTCCTCCTTATTTGCATTCGAAGGCTGCTTAGTGTAAATGTTTTAAGTGTAATAAACACTGCTGAAGGTTAGTCTATTCTGAGCTGTTGTTAAAGGTCTTAGCTTCATTTCTTTAATAACCTTAAAATTGCAAGTAATATCCCTATGTTAAGATATTGCTTATGACAAATAATTTGCACTGTGCAAAATAGTCAACATGGATGGTCAACAGACTTGAATTTGTGAATCAGATACACTTTTTCCGTAAAATGTAGTTCACCTTTGATGAAAACAAATGTTAAACAATCTGCCCAAGGAAATAAAGCCTGATAAAATTGGTACAAAAAAAATTAATCCTTTTTTCTGGTCTCATGATTATTGAACAGATATGAGATCATATCTCAAAATCAAATTCCAATCAGCTTGTTCACAGGAAGGCCAACTAATTTCTAAATGGGAAGTTGTTCAATGGTTTACACCAGTAAAGGACAACTTAATTCTGTATTCTGAATATTCTGTATTGTGGTTTTTTTTGCTATATTTTGTATCACTTCAAAATAGAAGCTTCTAGAAGTATTTTGGTACATTTTATGCAAAATAAAACTTGTAATCAGATGAAATAACATCAGACTAGATAACAGCAAAATGTAATTCCCAGCTCTTACTTTTCCCCCAAATTAAGGAGAAAATAAATACAAAAGAATAAAATACCTGTAAAACTGGTGTGACATCTACCATGGAACATCCTTCGATTATTTTGTGTTAGATACTTTCAGCTGTAAAAATCCTAAAGAGACATAACAAATATCAGGGGAAAAAAAACCCCAACAACACACGCACATTTTAAGCAGCACTATTTTTATTTCCTGGGAACCCCGTGTAAATGGTGAACTACTTTGGTTGCTTCTGATGCCTTTCTAAGTCAATACAAGTTTATAAAATTATGCTTAACTAGCATTTAAAATTTGATCCAGATTTCTAATCAGTAGCATCTGATGAATGAAGTAAATGGTTCTCACTGATGAGTGAACTTTGGAACGGATCTTCAGATTGTAACTTACCTGGGTTTTCTTCTTTCTCTTCTTACTTTATTTTAGGAAGATACTGGGAACACCATAAAAGGAGATTATAAATATATTTTTCATTATTTTCATACTTCTATTTTTACTTCACTGTTTAGAGCCTCTGACAATTGGAGAAATCAGTTTAGCTAGATATAGTGAAGTGCATATGACAGCTTCACTACCTGGGCAGCTGCATTGTTTCTCTTTCTGGCATGTGGTTGTATACTTATGGATGTACCTGTACATGACATTATTAACGGCAGAAGATCTAGCAATTTACATAAAACCCTCTCTTTACATGTAGTCCTTAATTAACTGAATGGAGATCTTTTAGAGAATTTACTGTAATCTGTTATGCTAAAAGTGTAGCTATTTTAAAACACCATCTGGGTATGAAACTTTGAAACCACTTATGTAAACCAGAGATTATTTTCTGGATTATAGTGAAGTTCCTCTTTCTGGGGAAGTTGAACTTGATGCCAAGACATGCAACCAGGTTAAATGTGGGAAACTCCCAGTCATGAGTGTTGTGGTTGGATATACTTCTTAAAGGCAGAAAACTGCTGTTTGAATTCAACCACAGATGCGTTTTCACAAAGATTTGTCTTCAAGGGATTTTAGAAGAAATTACTGCTGTTTACAGCACTGTATTGCTGATGTCTCTAGCTCAGAAGGTGATCTTTGTTGGTTCACCCTAGTATTCATTAATAAATCTATCTGTTTATTTCCTTAGATCCGTGTACTGTTTGGGCTATTATGAAAGTTCATGAATGTTTCATAGTGAAGTAAATCTTTCCTGAGTGTCTAGGTCTACTTCTATTCTGGATACAAGTGTCTGAGGTTTTGATTATTCAGGTCAGAAAGCTGGCTAGGGAGGGCTTCTACTTCCACTTTGCGCCACTGGCTTACTGTCCCTTGAAAACCAGGGAAGTGGAAGGTGATACATCATCCTAAAACGTCCCAGGATTGAATTAAGACATTTCCAGGGTAACACAGAAGCTGAAAAACACTTCCATGTCCTGCTTTTTATGCATAGACTTTCTTTCTTGTTCTTTCTGGTATTACTTCACCACTGCAGACTACTTGCAAGCTTTTCTGTTCTGAGACTACTCTTAATTTCCTCAAGTTACTTGAGGGGTCCTTTTTCAAATTGTTGTAGATTATCCTCTCCTTGTGTTGCTATCTTCATATATGAAGAAAACACATTTTTCCGTACTCTTGTGAGAAATTCTGGTACCTCATTGCAAATTATTTTTTATAGGATTTTATGTTTCTGCTGAATTAAAATTTAATTTCCCTTTAATATATAGTGAAACTGGTTTTCTTCTACTAAGTGAAGAATTAATATTCTTTGTGAAACTTTCCTCTAGTTATTAATGTACTTATATTAACTCTATACTGTGTTAAAATATTTCTCTGCATAACTTTGAAAGAATCATGGATTCCATATCTTCTTTAGGAAAACTGTTTAGCTTACACTCTCAGTAATTGAACTATGTGACATTGGTTGTGATCTTCACTGGACTCATTACATCCATGTGTCTTGATAGTGTCTGCAATTTTTTTCCATGCCTTTTAGGATACTTTCAGGCTTATGAAAAGGCCTAATTGTATATTCTGAAGTTTGTTGGTAAATCAAAGCATGAATGGTGATAATTCTTGAATTCTTTCTCTTTTTCAACTTGGGAAAAGACCATCTGCAGTAGATGAGTAGCTGCATTTCAAATGGAAATTTAGGTAAATATGGGTGTTGTAAATGTTAAGATTGGAAATGTTTTGTCCTGATGCTTCTAGTGATGCCCTGTCATCTACAGTAATTCCTGTAAGTAGTGCAATTGGAGCTATTCATGGTGAAATTTGTTCTAAATTATGATTAAAGCTGGAAGCTTGTGACCCTGCATAATTTTTTTTTGTAGTTGTATTTCCAGGTCCTTGGTTTTAATCATCTGTTATTCAATATCTGAATGCACATTTAAAGCTCTACTGCATTCACTTACTCAAAAGCAAATTCTTTACGTTTTTAGTCCCTTAAGGAGGCATTGTTACTCAATTTATACGAAACAATAATTCTCTTACGTCTGTGTTTGTGGCAGAAAAATCCCTGTATTTCTCCATCATATGTTATTTGTGACTACAGGATTGCTCTGTGGGGATCTCTGCAGTGCATTTGACATTTTTGCAGAAGCCCTCAATGTCAACATTTCATTTTTCTCCAGGCTGCAGGGATTTGGAGGTTTCCAAATCTTTGTTACGTGGGTTATCAAGTACTCCTATGTTGAAATCCATTTCCATTGATAGGCGGGTAGTCTGGTGGCTCGGAACTCTGTTAATGTTTACTTTGTGGGTTTTCTGACTTACGTGCAGAAGAACATGTGAGTCTATGGCAGATTTTAATCACTGAAATAATGCAAGGATGGAGTTAGCTGACATTATCAGATTTTATCTGGAAAGGTTTGCACATAAGGTTAACAAAGGATTGTCTTTTCAGATTGGTTTTGAACTAACCTCATATTTGTGCCCATATTTGGGCTGTGCAATCCAGTGACCAGTGGCAGTACAAAAAGAAGACAAAGCTGGAAAAAATCCCAAACAAACCCATGTCTCTTCCCAGCTTGTAGCATCTATCACTAATTCCTTGTGGTTTTGTTTTTATTTGGCTCCTAAGTCATTGCATGAGTCATCTAAATCTGCCAGCAGTAAATCTAGATGCACACCTGTGTCCTTGCTTTTCTTCAATTCAGTGTTAGCATTATTTTTGGAAACAAATGGGAGCTCCCTAGTGTGCTTGTTTATGTGTGTATATAACAAATCTGCACGTTGTTCTTTAATAGGCCTTTAACAGCTACAATGGTACCTTTGACATATAGTATTTATTTAGTTGTAGGTGTATATAATTCAGATCTAGCATGAACCATCAGGATTTAGTGGGGTGTGTTTGTGGGGCTTTGTTTTTTCATTGGGGGTTTGTGTGGTTTATTTTTGCTTGTTTGTTTTACCAGAATATGTTGCTGTAGTATCTTTCCCACTGGTAATATGCTCAGGGAATACCTGTGCAACATGGAATTTGTTTACAGAGGTATATTGAATTGCACCTATCTAGATTCTAGTACTACTTGTCTTTCTAACACTGAAATAAATATAATCTGTTAGAGCTATTAAGAAAGTAGAGAATTGCTTCAGTCACAGTACTGGCTTTTGGAGTATGTCTAAAGCTTACAGCTCAGACTCTTTCATTATTTTCAGAAATAGCTTTCTCCATTTTGTGTTCTACATTTCACATTTTTCAATTTGGAAAGGGACATCCACAAGTTGCTTGTTGGGGGCTTCCAGTGGAGACTAATAGTCCTAGGTGTGTTTGTTTTTTTAAGGAAGAAATCACAAAGGTAGATTTTATAATATAGTTGTTTCATAAAAAGACTTTACTTTTCTTAAGTGATGAGCAAGGATTTCAACACAATATGATTTAAAAATAGGTGGAGATTCTGGAAAGCCATCTTATATATTTAGTGGACCTTAGCAGTCATCCTGTTCATAGACCGCACATGTATTTCCCTGGGCTACTCTGCCTTGCAACTTTGTGCTAAGGGGAAATTTTTTTGAGTTATTTTTGGGTAGAGGATAAAGTTTGAGGCAATCTTTAATGGAAACTAAACTACTAGTGAAATAAACTCTTGGGAGCAGGTAATTTTTAGCCTTTCATTGCACCATACGTTATTCAAGCAGTCTGTATTAGTTGCTGTTCATTATTCTGGAATCTTCCTGTGTTTAGTTCATGATAATATGAACATTTCCCTCTCTAAAGAAGCCACGCAAACTCAAATCTTGGGTTTAGTTAACAGCATGCAGAACTTTTGTCAAGGATTTATATGTATTTCAAGTTAATCTAAATAATTTTTGACAACTCAAAAATTGTATTCACTACAAAGAGAGTAATAATGGCACTATATAAAATTATAACATCACAGTAGAGTATGAGGAGAGATTAGAGTTGTACAGTAAATACTTTTATTTCTTTGTAAATGAAATTCATGGTACACTATTGCTTTCTGAACTGTGTTTTCCACTCAAGTTATTTTGTAAAGATTAAATTAAATTCATTCCAGGGTACATGCTTTCAGAGATTGTAACAGTTCCTTGTTGTTTGAAATATACCATTACTTTCTTAACAGTGAAAGAAAAAGTTCAAAAGACAGTTTTCCACCTCATTGCTTCTTTTCATAGAAGTACTCATACTTCAACTGCAAGATTTTATTGAATACAAATTGAAGTGAACCTATGTCAGAATGGAAATAGCAAAATCATAGAGCAGTGCTGTGCTTTGCTGCTTGCAAGTGGGCAGAAATGTTGTTACCACTGTGATTACTGAGAACTCAGGTAGAAGGCTTGAGAGATTTGAGTAATAGCTGTATTTAAAGTAATACAAATGTATAGAGCTTCCTTGACGTAAATATTTTCCAGTGTACGAGTTTTACTTGCTTCTGAAGTAGCAGACTCAAATGTGACAATCTGTCTGACCTTTCACAGGGACATAGGAACCTTTGGGAAGGTCAAATGCCTAGCTCTCCATTCCTAGAGATGACCAAATGAACACATTTCATTTGTGTCATCTCTAAAAGAAATGAAAATAAATATAAACACAGTTGTAAGCCATGTAAGCATACTCCTGTACAAGGTTTTGTTTACTTCTCTTATGTATCATCCTTCTGAGAGTAATAGGATCTTTTAGCCTGAATTTTGATTTGGTGTTTTCATTCAGGAGCTATCTCATATTCTAAATAGCATAGAACACCAATATTACACTAACTGATTGGTTCAAGGCACAGGCCTCAAGATGCCTGTAGGAATTTTCCCAGTATTCTGAAGCCCTCTGTTCCTGTGTAGAATGGAAGAAATATCAGAATGAATCATCAGTAAATCCTATCTGAAAGTACAGAGCAGAACTCAGGAAAGTGTTTGATAAGATACTCAAACTGACTGTAAAGCACTTTAATCTTAATTGCTAAAAGTAATATGTACCATTAAAATGCAAAAAAAAAATAGTTTCACAATGCTTTTACAAAGCTCGGTAAACCGTATTTTGGAAGAAAAGACAAAAGAATCACACTGTGAGTACTTTTGCTATTATAATTTTGTTAGAAAAAGGTAAAAATCAAAGGCTGTGCATGTGTAAGTGCATATTTTTACTCTAAAATGTAACTCTCATTGTAATAAATTCCAGTAGGGAAAGATTAGAAAAAAAAGTTTTTGCATCCCAGAACCTTGTGTTACTGTCAGAAATAAGCCCCATCTTTGGCAGATCCCTGAGAAACTCCCACTTTAGACTGAAATTTCTTGTGTATCTGTATCTTGATCTTATGTTTACTTCTTTTTTACTTTTCCATGTGATATTTATTCCAGTGATTGATGGAAAGGCTCATGGATTGTATTCCTGGAAAAGCACAGAATTAATATGCTATCTGATAAGCTTTGAAAATTTTGAGGTCTGTCCTTCTTGACTGAGACAACTCTTCAATCCCCAGAATAGTTTCCCAAAAATTGATGTGGTAATTTAATTCTCTTCAGGTTCAGCCAAATGTTACCAAGTTCTTTGGAAAGTGAAGCTGAAGTGGATGATCAGAATCTTACCTCATATTTGAGTCTCTGTGGATTTTAATGGTCCTCTGAATATTGACTTTCATCTGGCAAATAATTTCTGGCAAACTTATATAATAGATTTTCCTTTTCTTACAATGGATTGAAATGTAGTAAGCAGTAGCAGATAGTATTACCTGGGGTTCAGCAGTGTTTTTTCGCTTCTTTTTAAAAGACTTTTAATCTTGTTTGGTATGCAAACCTAACATCTCCCAGGCTCTAAAATAGTGTCTGAGGAGAGCAGCAAATCTTTAAAACCCTGTGAATACACTTTTTTTTTAATGGCATTTGCCCCCTGATTTGAGGGGTGTGGTAGAGTTGTGCCAGTTAAGCCTCCCTCCTCTTCTTCCTTTCCTCTTTGCCTAAAAATATAAAAGTATTTAGAACTAAAAATCTCTGGTTATACGGTATTGAACATCAGTTCCTTTCAAATAAGTAATCAGTGAGGTCTACAACGTTTGTCACAGTCTCACAGTCTGTTTTCTTGGCACCCATCTCCTGCCCTACATTAGATATTCTCAAGAGCCACTGCACCTTTATATGTCTTTGGAAAATTCTAGTTTCAGAATTAACCTATTTTTCTTCACATAGAAAATAATGTTAAAGCTGGCTTAAAAAATTCCTACCAAACAGAGCTGATTTCATTTTTTAGGTGATCTGTTGATTCTGCTGGGATATACAGCTTATGTGTAGAGATCTGTGTAAAACGTTGTAGAAAACAAGGTGCAGCTGTGGCTTCAGCTTTTCCGGCTGCTCTGGCTATAGGAGGGCTGGAAACAAGACAGCAACTTCAGTTCCAGATCAGACTGTTACCAAGCATTCCTTTGCCATTGCAGCTCAACACTGATGACTCCTTTTCACACCACAGGAGGTTTTCTTAGTCTCCTTTTGCGTTCAGTCATGCCAGTAAACATTTTTTTTTTGTAATTTCTCTAGAGACCTCAGTCATCTTAATGGCTGAGCACTGAATGACTATCACTAAACAATTTTTGTAGTTCCTTGGGATCTAGTTGTAATTCACAGGAGTAGCTAAAGTGTGTTAAATGACAGCTACTATGAAATCAGACACTTAAAAGTTCATTAGGAGATCAGAATTCTTCTGGAATTTCTTTGTCTGTATGAGAAACTTTTAATGTTTTTTTCCTAGTTTGTATTGTACATACATAAAGGTTAATTTTATCAGCCTTTGCTATGCATCCAGATTGTATGTTTGTACCTGGAATTTCTTGTAATGGCATTTGGTTAGAGAAATCACAAAACCTTTTACATCACAATAAAGCATCAGTATTTATCCTAAGTACTCCTTCAAATGATTGCAATGTTAGATAGCTCTCCTTCTAACACCAATCCCGTGACAATCCAATGTTACTTTATAATACTGCAGGAACATTAGTTTTTGCTTCTTAAAAGAATTTAGCATTTAAATGCAAAATATTCTTAATCCAATGGCCTTTTATTTTTCCTAACTCCATGTAATTAAACAAAATTAAGTGATTAATCTCTTTAAACCATGCTATATGTTTTTTTATTCCAGTGGAAACAGAATTTTGTTTTTTCTTAGAAAAAAGTTTCTTACACATTGATGTAACTTTGTAGTGCTCATCTCTTTCTTCTTTGAAAAACATCTTTTAATCTAAGATCAGGAAACTCAGAGCAGCCTCTGAGCTGTTGAAAAGCGTGACTGTATATTTAGGAAAGCATAATTTGCAGAAAACTTTTTCTTTATCAAGGGAACAAAAGGAAAAATGAATTAGGAAAAAGACTTCTCTGAAATTGCAAATGTTATGCATGGAAGATTTCAATGTATTTTGCTTTTTGTTGGTTAGCGATGCTATTTACAATTAGAACAAAAAGAATCAGAAAGGTTATTTGTGCTGCTTTAGTGGTGCACTCATAGCTGATTATATGAAATGGCAGAATAAAGAGAACAATCCCCACCCCCCCCAGGAGCTCTTATTGTTTTTTTAACAAGATTAATGACAGATATGATATCAGTTAAGTAATTAAAGTTTCTTTCAGAAGGGTGCAGAAGCAAAACAAAACTATGAACATCTAAGAAAGATCATCCTGTGTTTAATTTAGAAAAAGAATTACATCAGTGAAAAGCTTCCAATCAACTGGAGATAAAATACTCCAACAGAATTAAGTTGTTGACATACTGTTTCTGAAAGTAGGTTTTTACTGATTTTTTTTTTTTTACTGAATTGGGCTAATTAAGCAGGGGAAAATGAATATTTAATTTATGTGCAAGGCAATGCAAAATGTCTGTAATTTCTAATAAATATGAAATACATCTAAGTTTTTAATACAGTAGCATACACATTTCAGTCAACAAGACTATATTATATAACATAGTATATTATATATATACACATTAGATGTTATATATAAAACACTATATTCTGCAAGAAGTTTGTTGATAAAGTAGTAAGTCTTGCTTTTTAGATACTCAACCTAATATGCGTTAATAGTGGAATTACTGATTCCTCTCAAAAGACTGTTGTTTCCACACATGTCAGAGAGAAATAAAAAAAAAAAATAACTCTAGAAAATAGCATTTTCATTTGCAGGAAGAAATTTACATTATTGCCTTCATTAATATTAACCTCAACTGGATTTGTCTACTTTAACAAACACTTTACTTTGATCATATTAGTAGTGTAATGTGTATATTTTGAAAATATTTATAGTTTAATGTGAATGTTTTGAAAAGGAGATGAGTTAGGAAATAAGCATGTTTTGGGATTTAGGTCTTGTGTAAGGAATGCTTTTATTATCCTGGGCTGTGTTTATGTGTATTAGCCTTCACTTTGAAGGCCAGAGTGAGAAGTACTGAGCAACATCTGCATATTTATGGCAACTGTCAATTTCTGTTCAGATTAGTGACAGATATTTATTTACTTTGGAGGAGATGGAGAAGGAATGCAGGAAAGGTTTTGTATGGAAAGCTACCTATCTCCAAGAAGAAATCATGTGAAGAAGAGTGTGTGGGGTTTTTCTACTATATTAATGATTAGGTTAATAATTCTTGCATGACAAACATGAAGAATACACACGAAGAAAAATTTATAAAACTCAGTGGAGGAGGACTTTATAGGTTAATTTAGATACTTGAAAAACAGTCTATAAAAGCAAGAATCCACATGAAAAAGGCAGTGGACAGGAAGCCAATTTTGTGTATGTCCTTTAGTCTTTCTAGCTGCTTTGAGCTTTATAAATTAAAAGATCTTTTCTAGTTTTTATGCATATAAAACTTGGGATGGGACAGGTCTGGGAACAAAAGAAGAATATAGAAGCCTTTTTGAAGTTGTGTTTGAGTAACTACTTAGGAATAAGTCTGGAAACATTTGTGTCAAAGCACCAATATATGGAGTACCATTTCATATTTTCATATGAACACAAAATTTATTTTCAGCACTTCTTAGCATTTTTGATTGTTCTATCATAGAATACACAGTCTCTAAGTTTCACTTGCATTTATGAGACAATTAATGAGCAATTAAACACACAAATTGATATGGTGGGTCATTCATTATTTTCCATAATCAGCTCCTGACCAGTCAATCACAGTAGAGAAAAACTCTCACAGCTTTCTGGCTTGATTGACATGGCCTGTTATTCACAAAATCTGGATTTCTTCCCACATAGAACACTTTTGTATTTCCAATCTACTTGTGTTGGAGTCTAGAAGTATACATAAATTTAAAAAATTGTGGTTTTGCCCTACAGCTTCTCTCAACCCCCAAATTTTTACTTCTTGTTTTCAAACATACAGAATCTATGGGCTTACAATTATGTGGATTGGAAGTTAGACCTTTCCTGCTATTAGCCCTCTTTCAAAGTCTAATTTGATTTTTGCCCTTGGGTCCACAGTCTGTCAGTGATTTCTGGATTGTTCTTCTCTGAACTTTCTATCATACAGAATAAGATTTGTTACCATCTGAATTTCAGCTCCTCATAAATTCTATGAACAGCTGAAATGCATTTCTTTCACCTTTTCTAGTTTTATTTCTCTGTTGTTACTTATTTAACTTTGTATTGCTTAGAAAAGCTCATCAGAGTTATTTTGAGTTAAAAATGCTGTGCCAAAGAAAATATTGTATTTATTTATGTGTCCTATGCTAATCAACATATTTAGCATAGAAGTCTTTGCCTTGAAAATTCTGTACTGCTACATATAGATAAGATGGTGTCTGTGAATATCCAGCTTTTTAGCTTTCCCATTCTGTTTTCCATCCTTGCTTAGACTAATGATGGAAGCATTTAGAAGTCAGTGTTAGAAATAACATCAAAATCCATTTGCATTGGCAGATCAAATAAGGAGTTCATTTAACGTGCCGCCTTTCTTCCTGTAATCAGACTGCTATTGCAGGAAGGCTCAATGCTCTCTGTGGTTTGAGAAAAACAAGATGACACTATTCCAGTTGAATTTAAATGTGAGATCAAAGCTAAGAAACAAAGAATACATATAAGTGATTTTTATTATCTTTAGATAAAAATAGCACTTGGGTTATTTAATACATTAAATGGAAAAGTGAGAGTTATCAACATAATGCTTCCATATTGTACTGAAAGGATACTGAGACTTGCTGAACAGAGGGAAATGTTAACATGATTTAAGATCAGAAAGATGTTTCTTGTGTGGCATTAGAAGGTGTCTGAGAAGCTTTAATTTAAAAAAAAATCAGCTTGAAAGAAACTCTTAAGGATATTTCCCCATGTTTTGAAGCTTATATTTTTTACATAATCCATACCATATGAATGTTCGTCATTTCCCTATAGAGAAAAAATAATTGCATACATATTTATTTCCTCTAATTAATAAGGAGCATTTAGAATCTAGGAGGAAATTTTGTTTAGATGGCCCTTTGTGATTTGTTTCCAAATTTACTAAATAAAGTAATAATAAAAAATGTCTATCAGTTTTGCAAAAGACATAGTATCACTGTAAGAGTCTTATTATTTTAGTCATGTGAAATATAGCAAGATCAATAGAAGAAAGATTTTACCAACTTCAGGAAGGCGTTACCGTAATTTTTTTTTTCTTAATTGCAATTGATTTCAAGATTAGAAAAGTTCATGTGACAGTGTCACAGACAACAATGTTTCCTGGAATTGTTTTTCCATTTCTGATTCCAGTATCTGCATTAATGTAGATCCTGTCCTTATGAAAAATTTCACTATACTGATGAAAAATTTAAAATTATTTATCTTGATTTCAATAAGTTGTTTCAGGGATCCTGTATATTGATTGTCACAATAATAATCTCTTTAGTCTGAATGGGTTTTGCTTTAGTGATTTTTTTTCACCTCATGGTTGGTCCTGTCCCTTCCTCTTTCCATGCTTATATCTTGATCTGATAAGGTACAGTAACATATACTAATTTACCCATCTAAGGAAGGCAGCAAAATTCATAGTCTGTGATCATGTCATAATTTAACTCTCTCTGTCATATATTAAGTCCTTTAGGTTTTGGCCTAATATTTGTTTTATAGTCTTTCAACTATTTTCCAACCTGTCCCCTGAAGCTCCTTCAAGCTGATAACATGTTGAATTCCAGAATCCAGAATGTGATGGAATCCAGCTAGGGAGAATTCCCATATCTAATATGAATGTAACAGGACTTCTGTACTCCTGCTTCATCTTTGTCTGCCAGACTATGGGCCTTCAGTGTAATTCTCAGATTATCAAGTATGTATAAGTACAGAGCACATACTTACCCTGTTTAAAATCTGCAAGGGAAGTCCAAGCTCTATTAACTTAATAGTTAGACTCCAGACATCTGAGGTGTTGGCAGGTAAAATAGAAGGGTGGAAGGGAATAATTTCTAAATATAATCAGAGAGAGCAGTAAAAGTGTCAAGAAAATGTGAACACATTTTGAAAGCAGCATTTGAAGTTTATTTTTTTTTTAAGGAACCTTCCTTTAATAATAAACACTTTTATGTTGAATAGAATTAAATCTTTATCAAGGGCACAATTATGGAATGAAGATGACAGTGTCTTAAACACCTCAAATTTAAATTTTAATCTTCACTTTTAAAATAATGAGCAAGAAGATACTGTTGATTTTTTTTTTTTTAACAGATCAGTTCTAATTCTGATTTTCCTGCTGAAAGAATACTACTGTCAGTGGATATATGTTTTGTTCCACTAAGTATTCTTTAACATCACCAACTGTAAAAGGAATATCAACATCTGATGCTACCTTGGAATTTTTTTGGGGAGTGGGGAGGGAGAAGGGTGTGTGTGTGTGTGTATGGATGAAAATTATATGACATACAAATATGAGACTGAGATTGGTGGTAGTGAGGGGGAAAAAGATTCTGATTTGATAACAGATAATATTAAATAAAAAAAGGCTCCATTTTTTCTTTGTGAGAGTTGTGTAAGGGCAAACATGAAATAAACTTTGTGTTTCACATCCAAAGAAGAAGATAACTTTTCTGAATCTCTGAATTGTTTTTTAAGTAGTTTGGTTATCTCTTACTGATAGAAGATTATTGTCCTGGCAACCTGTAAGAACCTGTTTTGTTTCCTTCTGGTATTTTCCTTTGCTTTATTAATAAAAGAGGAAAACTTCCCATGTCAAAGAGCAGCCTGAAGAAAGTTACCTGTGTAAGAACAAGTTAAGAGCATGAGGGTGTTTGATCTACTCAAAGCTTCCTAAAGAGGCAGAAAATAAAAATGGCTCAAAACTATTATATTTTGGGGTTTTACTTTTCCCTTACCTACTAATTTTCTCCAAAATAGGAGCACTGAAGAGTTTTTAAAAATATGTGGTGTAATATTTGATAAAAAGTGATACAAAATCTTCCTAATTTCACACTGACCTTTTCTGAAAAGAGGGAAATATTCCTTATCTGTAAATATTTTTCTTCCAAGCTCTTGAAGAATTGTTTTGCTCACATTTGGTATCTTGTATATAATTTAATTCTTTACTGTTACTGTATACAGATATACTGAGCCTTACCATCTAGGTTAATATGCATCCTGTCTGTCTACATGCAAAATAATTTGCATTTGGTTTCATAGTTAAAGCTCCAGGCCAAATTTACATAATAACTAAACTGCTGATGGGATAGAAGTTGTTATTGAGACAATTTTATATTGCCCTAGTGTTCTTAAGGTTTTCTGGGTAGTTTGGGGATTTTAAATTTCTTCACACAATAACAATGAGGATTTAATTTTTTTTCATTCCTTACTGCTGCAGGGTTTTTTTGTAATTAAAAGGCTTTGAATTATTACTATGGAAGTGTGCAGACACAAGTTAAATATTTCTTAATTTGTAGATATTCTGGAAGTTATAAGCAAAGAAATATCTGAGATTTTCAGATTAAAAAAGAAGTAAAAGGTGAGAACTGTATTCATTTTACTGGTTCTTCCTAATCTTTCTTTCAACTTCTCTGTCTCTGGAAAGTCTGATTTTAAAGCTTGCAGAAAGATTATTTTAAGTGGGTTTTGGCTGAGGTTCTATCAATTCAACTACAGATTGTCATTGGAGTAATCGGTGCTGTACTAATTCACTTGGTGTCCCCCAGGCTCCTTGCAATTGCTTAGCCTTTCTTATGTTTGATTTAAACCTCAATGGATTCTACCTCAAAAATTCAGTTTTTCATTGTCTTGTTGGCCTCTACTGTGTCTCTGTGAATCTGTATGCATGTTTCCCGTGTTGCTCTTCTCCCTGACAGTCAGCTCTCAAAATACCATACTCACCTGAGTTCATCCACAGGCAGCTAAAATCTGGCATTATTACCTCTTTGATTAGTTTGTTTTCTTTTATCTGTTTAACAAGTCACTTGAAACAGTGCCCACATAAATGATGCTCTCTGTTGGTATCCTTTTTCTTCTGCTTCTACTAGGATTTTGCTCCTTTTAAGTAATTTGTTTGCTAAGATGCATTAATACATCTGTGTCAAACTCACAGTAATAAAGATATGTTGACAGGCTGAAAAAGAGCTATTCTGCAGAGAGGCCAAAACTTAGTTAAATTATGAAGAAGGAATCTACAGGACTTACAGTTCTGACTTAAGAATCAGAAATAAAGGAGCATCAGACAATGTGTTTATTCCTCTTAGGGACAGGGAAGATGAGGATATCGTTTGTGTTGTTGAAAGTTGTTGCAGAGGTTAAAAGCTGTCACCTTTATTAGGTGACAAGAGTTAGTGGCAAGAATATGTTAGGGAGAGACCAAAATCTACTTTTCTTATAAGGATTTGTACCTAGCAGTTTTTTAATAATTGACCACACATAGCAACTGAGTTTACATTAATAGTTAATAATAACTGAGGCTACAGAGAAAAACAAGAAGGACAACAGTGGGACAGCAGTAGATTCCTGTGGAGAACCTTGTAGCATGGAAATATGTTATTCTAAGGTCCTTATGTAAAAGTTAGAGTTTATTAACTCTTCCCCAAATATTAAAATGAGTCTTGAGATGCTGACTTTAATTTCATTAGAGATTATGATTCTAGTCATAGTTTATTTCTTATGAATAACTTAATAGTCTTCTATATATTTTTTTGCAGTGCTGAATATGGCATATTGTTTTTTCTACCTTAAAGATTGATCTAAGTACCTTAGTACTTTGTTAGATATTAAAATGTCTGGGTTGTGTTCTTGGTGTGTCAGCCTTAAATAAAGCTCATTTTGGCATTACAGACTAATTTAAGAATGGGAGACTTACAAACCAGGTGTTTTATCACATGGGTACTTGTGTCACACATAACTGCCATATGGCTGTATGGGTATTTTTCTTCATATGTCAGTGCATAGTGCTTTACCATGTACATATGTGTGTCTTAAAAATTTCTGAGCCTTTTTGCTTTTAACATAGAGAAGACTTGCTATGTGAGGGATAATGGGCTGGAATTTATTTAACTGGCTGTTAGATACTGAAGTATCTTACTTTTTTGCATGAGTTTGGGATTACTATGCATAAATCTCCTATTTTGCATATTAGTCTAATTTGAGGATGTCATCACAACATTCATTTATCTAACTGGAAGTTTTAAATTAAGTTTAGATTGGGTTTTGTTGTTTGTTTGTTTTTAAATGTTGCTGGAAATGATTAATTGACATTCCATTCTTGGAAACTAGATGTACACAAAACACTGTGAGAGTAATAAGACATTATTGCTATTTCCTAAAACTGTTACGTGTCACAGTCTAATAAAGAACGAAAGTATCCTTATTCTGTGAAAGGGGAAAAAACGAGAAAGAAGGAAAAAAATGCAGTGACTATTGCAGAAAGAACATTCAACTCTTTTGTGATAAGTAAAGAACTATTTATTAGGAAAAAAAAAAGAATATCCTTAAAAAGTCTTGCTAAAGCATGAATGATATAATTTGTCTTAAAAATAGATACAGACATAAAATTAGTCCTAAAAAGATAAACAGATATGTTTAAGGTTAAACTGTGGAACATCTTTTCTGTTGAAGACATTATTTCTCTTGATAATTTTTTTTCTTGTAATATTTCCTGGAATGAATTTAGCCTTTGTTGGTAGTAGGGGGAATATTACGGTTTCATTGTGTAGTGCAGTAACATTTACTACTTTTCTGAAGTAGAGTTCTTAAATCAGGAGGCATGCTAACAACTGTGCTGCAATAAAAGCTCTATCACAGTGCTTTAAATAGTATCAAGTTTTATATTATGAATTATAAATGTTTAACTATTATGAATTATAAATGTTTAACTGTCTGTATTTACTATATAAATATAGCAACATTTTTTCATGAGACAAAACAATTCTACCTGAGGAATTATTGTTTTAATATTTTTAAGTGGATTTGAACTAGTTTATCTCAACAGTTCTTACAGTAATGTCCTTTCTCTTCACTTGCAAGCTTACCTCTTATGTACTTCTAGACATGAGTTCAGATAGCAATAATGGGTCAGCCATCTTCTGTAATGATAACAGGTAAATGGTTTCAGCTAGCAATATTCAAGAGCGAGCCTTATTAAAAGTTACTGTTAAACACACGTCCTAAAAGGTGAAAGCAACTCAGCTGGGCCTTGTTAGTAGCAGTGATTTGGAAGACGTGGAATAAAAACCACGGAGGAAATGTTCCAGGTTGTTCCTAAGTGGATATTAAGTCATTGTATGTATTTGTAGAACCTTAGTTGGCAAATAGTCAATTGTTGTTTAAAAAGCCCTCTGTTCTTACTTGTGAAAAAAGTGTTTGTGGAATTTTGATTGCTTTTGACTAAAACAATGACAAGGAATAAGGAAATGAAATGGATATGACATAGGAAAAGGTGGTACATTGCTTCATCCATGTTGTGGTTTAGGAATGGTACTCCTCAATTTAGTGCTTTCACTGAGACTCTCCAAAGTATGCTACTGCTTGCTTGCGCCTTCCCCTTCTGCTGAGGTGGGCCGTAAAGGAGAACTGGAGGCACAGAAGGTGAAAATCACGGGTTGAGATAAGAACAATTTACTGGAAACAGCAATGAGAGCAAATGTTTCACATGTGATTGCTCGGAACCAGCGTTACCCCACTTCTTCTTCCAGTATCCAAAGGGGGCTTACAGGGAAGTTGGAGAGGGACTCTTCCTCAGGAACTGCAGTGATAATGGGTACAAATTGAAAGAGGGGAAATTGAATTTAGATGTTAGGAAGAAATTCTTTACTGTGAGGGTGAGGAGACATTGGCATAGGTTGCTCAGGGAAGTTGTGGATACACCAACCCTGGCAGTGTTCAAGGCCAGGTTGGATGGAGTTCTGAGCAATCTGGTTTAGTGGAAGGGTGTCCCTGTCTGTGGCAGGGGGGATTGGGGCTAGATGATCTTTAAGGTCCATTCCAACCTCTAAACGTTCTATGATTCTATGATTTGTCAGGAAAACTAGCAGGATTACTATAATTTCAAAAAAGGAAGCTCTGTGAGAATAATGCTTGGCTTAAAGGACTGAGCATTTACACACAGTAAACAGACGAAATACACAAGATTTCTGAAATGCTTTAGCAGTCTATCCACAACATTTTATGAAACAAATTTATCACTGCACATGCCAAACTCTAGCTCTGACAGACTGCTTTCAGGAAAAGAAATAGTCAGGATTTTATCTCTATCTTTAACTATGCCTATGAATTCAAGGCATATGATGAAAACATTGCAGGTCTTGCTATCAGTACATTTGTCAGTGATGTGTGTGATGTAGTGACTGCAGAAGATCTTGAATTCTACATAAAGTGATTCTATAATTTAAAAAGAAAATATCCTGTAATACCAGTTCTATGTGACAATCGCATAGCAAATCTTTAATTCTTTTCATTAATTTTTGAACTGGTTATCTTATGCTGAGGGTAACTCAAACATTCAAGGACATCTTATAATATCAGAGGCATGCAGGTTTTCTGAAGTACAGGTTATATACATAAAATATAATTTACTTTTCTGGGCATACTATGCATCTGCTTTTTTTCAGCCCAGCATTTTAGTTTTATGAGGATTGCTAATATTTTGGGACCACTTAAAAAGGAATGGTGTTTAATTTTCTTTCTATTAAGAAGTGTGTTTTCACTGATAGTAGAGTTCTCCAGAGTGTCAATTATCCACTCATTATACACCAATGTGAAATTTTAGCTGTTCATATTCTTCCATATAAACCACAGTTGTCTTTTCACAATTTTTAATTTTCTTCTATTTTCATATGGCAGTCCCATTAAAATCACAGAAGTGTGACCTGATATTTTGCCCTAAGGTAAAGATGTAGCTTTATTTCTTTTTGTTCCACTTCGAAAAATATTACAGAGCTTGAAAATAAAACAGAAACAAACTAGAAAAAGATCTGAAATGTACTGTCAGCTTTGGTGATAGTGCTTCTAATCTGAGGTCAATTTAAGAAAATCCATTTTCTGTTTTCTGTAATCGTCTGACAGTTTTCAAACACTGGATCTGACAAAAGCAGAGTATATCAGGAAGTTACTCAAAATTATTATGATAAAAGGGTGTATACAGTGGAAGACTTTGCAAGCCTAATAATCAGCTCAGTCCACTAATAGAATGGAAAATGTTTTTCACAAATTTTAAAACTAAAAGTGAGGATGATTGTATCTTTGCCATACCATGGGATTTTCACTTATTTCACAGGAATAAACTATATGCCTTTTTTTTCACCTGGTGTAATAGACTCATTCGCATGTCTAAAATGAGCATTCAGATGAGGGAACTACATGCAAAAAAACCCTGTATCAAGTCTTCACCTCTACTGGGAACAACACAGATAAAGCTTACTTTTGATCTTGTCATATTGCTTAGGAATAATTGACTGGACAGAAGAAGAACTTGCTGAAGTGAAGTTTCTGTTTCTCCTAATCTCCAAGTACAAATTGTACAAGTTGCTGTAGAGTTGCAGTACTCTTCCACTTGTTACAGTGTTCAGACAGTGCCAGTGGTTTCTAATCTGTAGGAAAGGAGAGATAGCTGGAGCAGTACTTTCAGGAAACCTCTTCAGGCTCTCTCGCTTGTCCCATTTCACTTCTTCCTTTCCCCCTCATCTTTCTTTTCTATTCTTTATTTTTCACCTGCCCTGATGATTCAAGTCTTGAATCAGAAAAGGAATACTCTGTATTTTAAATTGTTGGCTGTTCTGTGGTTCTGACATGCAAGTGTGAGAGAATGACTGTTGGACACAGGCCCTTTCTCAGGTCTGAGAGAAGCACCAAATTTAAACACAAAATACAATGTGTGAACAACTGCTTTGGATGTAATTGACTGTGTATCAGCGCATCTCAAAGGAAAGATAGATATCATCTGTAGAGTGAAGACAATTTTGGCAAGAGTAAGAGACAAAAGAGGTTTGGGTGTTTTTTTTACTAAGGGAAAAGAAGACAGACTATAAGAAGTTAATGGGAGAGAGGAGGATGACTGTTATGTCCTAACAGAAATGCCTTTATGGGGTCTTTGGTGTTTGTTATACAATAATGTAATCAATTTTTGTTTCTATCTTAATTTTTGGAAGATAATTGAGCTACAAAGATATCCCCCTATGTGTTAGTAGATTTTTTAGTTTCATGAATTATTTGAATTTGTTTGTGGAATTAGATTTTTGTTTGATTAGCTGTTTGTTAACACAGCATTAAGTCAACTACTTTTCAGGAAATGCAAGAGTAATATGTCAGTTTTGGAAGTATTTGTCATGAGATTTTGGAAGCATATTAGCAGATATGAATTTCCCACTCAATTACAATTAGATTGATTTGGTACTTTCCAGACTTTGGGGAATTTGCATCTAATGATGGGTTTAGTTAAGCTGGGTAGTGTTTGAAGGCTAGGAGACATAATTCTGATATTTCTTTCTGTCAGTGTAGATCAAAATGATTTAATGATTTATTGTACAAATGTCTTGGTAGGGCAGTATGTTACAGCTGGTATTACAAGATTTATATTTCAGCTGTGTGTTAAAATTAATTTTACTTGTTAGTTTAGGAAAAAATATATTTCTTAGAGGAATATAACTTGAATAAAGGTCTCTTTAAGTGGGTCTCATATCTGTTCTTTCTGGAGCAAACATAGTGATATGAGAGGTCCTAGCTGTGTGTTGGAGGTTGTTTGAAAATGACTTTGGATGGTGACTTGTTCAATGGAATAAGTTGTGTTTGTGGATTTGCATGGATTTCTGTTGAGTGAGAGAAGGATAAAAGATGAGTGGTTATGTATTTTGGTCAGCACTTTACTGTTGATTTCCTAATGTAAAGGTCCCAGATAAGATTACATTGTGTATGGTATGTCCACTATTTTTTGGTGGTCATCTCTTTTATGGGGGTTGTCATGATGGGAACTTCTGCTTAACTGATGGAATATTTTTTTTTCAACTTAGTCAATGAAAATAATTATCTAATTAATGTGTTGTTTAGATGCTTCTTAGAGTCACAGCAATCTGTAGAGACAGAGAGTTCTTGGGTAGTGGTAGTTTAGTTAAGATGGTAGTTTAAATGTAGGAGTGCCTCCATTTATTTGTTGAACAATGCTAGTGATGTTTCTCCCCATGCAGCCTTCTTGGTGTTGGCAAGTTAATGTCATTGCCACTGTTTTTAGGGGCTGAATGCTTGATACTGCATAATTCTGATATTGGCTAGATTGTAGTGTTTCCACAAATCTTGGGATTGCTTACTCTCTGTTAATTTGTTGGGATTTATATTCTTCTTCCACTTGAAATCTTCTAGAACTAATTGGGTGAAGGTGGTATTTCCCAGTATCTTCTAATTTTTATTGATATTTGCAAGGTGTTGCAGTGTGCCCAGGTTGGCACAAGGCTAAAGATGTGGTACTCTGGGGACAGTAAGGTATTCTTAAGCTTATGAATACTATGTGATAATTTAGTATTGTGTATTTTTTCTTAATGTTATTTCTGGTCCATATGACAAATTTTAATATATCCCCTATTTTACTGACCTGGTTGTAATTATTGCTGTAAGTTGTAGGCAAGAAAAGGTTTGTTTGGTAATACTGTTTGTTAGATAAGGAATGAAATTGAAGATGGAAAAGAAAAATACCACTTAGTCTTGTACAGATATCTTCGCCTACAAACAATACAAATAAGGTAACGAAAAGTGGCCATATTTTCCTTAGTCTTATCTTTGGACAATTCAACTCAGATGATTTGGAATATTAATTAACCATTACTTCCGTATATTTAAGCCATTCATTGCAAGCACAGTGGCAGAATTATTCTTAAGCTGGCTGCTTAATTAATCAATTAAATGTCATGTGACATCAGTATCAATTTCTGACCTGCTCTAGTTGATGTGAACATAGAATTGGTTTTAGTACATTGTTTATTTCCAGGATGAATCTTCATTTTTATATGCTCTGCTTCAGAAAAGAAGGCCTATAAATACTGTAGTATATTTGGATATTATTTTGATTTCATGGAAGTATTATAAAATAATACTGATGAACAGCTGTGTTGGTGCATGTTTATAATACATTTTTAGTTCCATATCATCAATTTATCTAGAAATTGAACTTTTTGTCAAGTGTATTGTTTTGTACTATTTTTAACTAAATAGTCAGTTAAAAACCTTAATAGATCCTACTGTATTAATGTCAGTAGTTCTGGGTCATCCAGGAATTTTTCCTATATTGAGATAACTTCAAATATGCATTTTTTAGCATGCCAATTTGTATTAGATGCCAAGATAAACAGCATTAGTCCTGACATATATCAATGTGAATTTTAAGTAAGAGTCATCCTTCCTTTCAGGAAGTACTGAAATAGTCAGAAAGGCTTTGTTTTTACCCTCCCTTCATCTTATACTCAAAGCTTAAAATTAGTGTTGAAAAAGTAATTGGTATTGAGCAGCTTGTAGGTTCTAAGGAATTGAGAGGTATTACATTAGTTTGAGGCCTAAAGAGACCACAGTCTTTGAAAAATGCATCCTTTTAGTAATGTTATGAATGCTATTGTTGGCAGATTTCGACAGCAGCAAGTTAAATGGCTATGGCCTTTCTAATAGTGTCACTGTAGTCAAAAGGTTTTGAGGGAATATGAGATAATTTGATCAATGGAAAGGTCAAAGAAGAGGTGCATTAGGGGAAAATTTTAGGCCTTCTTTTTAGTGTCATTGAATGAAAATTAACACATAATTTTAGAGATTGACTTGAGTGGTAAGAATGCTATGAAGTTAAATATGCTGTAATTGCTTCTTACTGGTGTAATTTTGATTTATTATACCCATTAAGGAAATATTCTTGTTCTTCTGTTCTTTATATTTTTGTACCACTGATACTGGAAGCAGAGGTAGAGTGTGCTAAAAATTTGAGTGGAAGTTATTGGCAAATGTTCCATTTTTAAGGTGTCACTATGAATTAATAAATTTCAAGACTTGAAAGTGAAACCATGTTTCTTACAGTCCTTCTTAAAATACAGTAGTGACTGAGTTGCCTGTCCTTTGCTAGAACTAATCTGTAATTGGGGATAAGTGTGTCTAGAATTATTAATTCAACAAGATCTAGAAGAATCCCAGTGACAACGTGTTAAATATTCAATTTTACTTAGGAAATGAAGGATTGAAGCAGAGAAAAATATATACTTAAATACCATGATGAAATTGAAGAGTCTTTGTGTAGCTTGCATTAAAATACCCCAAATTTTTGTAGTTTCATCAGAAGTAACACTGACATTCAGATCTTCTAGTTTCAGTATGACTAGTAATTTTCAATAATTTCATTTTTTTAGGTGTCATTCCCCATATTTGAGTGCATTGTTGCAACTGAGCAAATGAATATCTGTATGTAAGTTATGGAATGTGAAGTTGCTGTGGTGGGCATCTTTGAAAGGTAGATAGATCAGGCCAGTTTCAAATTTCAGAGCACCCCTTTGCTTGGCTGACGTTCATTAGTGATACAATTTGTGCTGATGGTCAGCTCTTGCTCAGTATCAATCATTACCACTCAGTATTCCAACAGCTGCTCCTTAACGATCGCGTCCGACGTGGGCCGTGCAGGTACAGCCCTGTGGGGCAGATGCTGTGTCCTTCTTGCTGGTGGCTGTGGTTTACAATGGTCTCAGCTGCTGGGGCTAAAAGTGGTATAGGGTGAGAGTGTTCTGCTTCTGCTGAGCGAGGTTCACAAGGTACTCAACAGAATTCCACAGAAATAAGATCTATTTAAAATTACATATTCAGATAATGGGCTTTGGGCAGGTGGGCTGAAAATCTGGGATAACAAAAAAGATATTTTTATTTGTCTTTGCAGAGATATCACAGTGCAGTGTCAAGCTCTCTATGCCTATCTTCACTTAACTATAGTTTGCATGAGATCAGCTTATGGAATGAAAAATAATTATGGGCTCAGAGGAGTAAAAAGCGATGTTCTTCAGAGTTTTGACATCTGATCTTGCCTTTAGCTATTCAAGGCTCTAAATGCAAGGGGGTGGCATTAAACTATTTTCTGCTTTTCTTCATTGTATTCACTTATGCTTAAGTTGAGTCATCTAAAACTATTGCAGTGTAACAGATTTTAGATTATGGACATCTTTATAGACAACAAGGGCTTTGGGGTTTTTGTTTGCTTTGGGGTTTTGGGGGTTTTTTGGGTGTTTTTTAGTTGATGTGTTTTTTACACAAAAATAAGACCTTGGGTTCAGGTTGGGATTTTCAGCCATGAAATAAATTTTTTTCAGAGGCTGCCTTATTCTTTGAAAATTCATAATCATAAAATTCATCATTCATGATCTTGATATTTTTCTCGTCTTCTTGTGTGCATAATTTAAAAATAAAAGGAAATAATTTGAAATTTTCAGTAGTCAAATGAGCACAAAATTACTTTGTAGCATGAGAATACACTTATTTATAAGGAAACAGTAGATTTACAATTATCAAGTTATTTCTAAGCAAGGACGTAAATGTGTTTTATATAATAAATTGGCATGGGAAATAACATGGTATCAGTTCTCATCTAAGTTCTGAACATGCCAGTTCCCTTCTAGGCTTGAACAAATATTACATGAATGAAGGCTCTTGTAAAATGTTATGTTTTGAAATAGATTTCATTAAGGGTTTCCAGTGATAATTTATTTTTTCCTTTATGCCTATGTCTCTCCTCAAACTAATAATGGATATCTTATTTGCATATAAATAGATTTTACTATTTGCTGAGGCCGAGACCTAATGCATTTCCTTTTTTTTCATGGACATTGTTAAATAAGGTAGAATATTGCAGTGATCAGCAGTCACGAATTATAATACTTTTCTTGGTCAAAACTCCTTGGAGTGCTTCACTTTTGTGAAGACCTCAGAATTTAGATATCACTCACACAACAAAACAACATAATACATCTGTTGCTTCAAGAAAGGTGTTTTTCATAGTATCTCAGAAATCCTTACTGATAGATACCCAAAGTGGTGCTCTTTGGGTACCTGTTCCTTATTAGCACTTTGATGTGTTTGCCTGCCGCTTCTAATCTAGTATGTGGATATTTTTATAATGCAAACTCACACTGCAAATGAATGTAATGTAGTTGTCATTTGCTTTCCTGGATTATAGTGGTCTTGTTTCTAAGCAGTTTTAAATTAGAGGGTTGCATTGAACAGAAACTTTTTGTGGTATCATTCTGATATACCTCAAAATAAATAAATTTTAGTTATACTCCATTAAGGTTATGTTAAACCAGAGATATCTCTAAGATTGACTTTTATTTACTAAAAATAATTATCAAATAATATTTGATTAAATCATTTTGTAAACCCTAAAAACCCCTTTCAAAATATACAAGGCTGCGTTTCAGATTTAGATGTGTCTTTCAGAAAAATGGGTGGAAGAAACTATTCTGTACCACAGTATTACCCCAGGCCTATACATAAGAGTGAGCTCCACATTTATACTTCATATGCCACTACTTGTTGAGTAGCTGCTATTTGACATATGCTGCCTCTAGACCAAGTTTCTAAGTGTATAGTTGTTTAAAAGACTCTGAGAGAAAGACAAACTAAGTGACTCAACAAAACTAGTCAATGCTTCTTGGAGACTAACTTTCTGAGCATGCAAACATTTTAATTTTCTGTATAGGTCTACCTGATATAAAGAAAAATGAATGAGAATGTTCTCCTGTGGTGTATGTGCATGACGTAACCGCTTTTAGTGGTTTTAACCTGTGTGCCTGTAAGTTATTTTGCCAGCAGAGGTCACTCAGGGTAAAGTGAACAATTGCTTCATCTTTTAAGGAAGACAGGAACTTCATTATAGACTGTGAGATGCATGTAGAAAAGCACACATCTTCAAAAGTACACAGGCAACCTACATTTGCTGTTCCTTTGCTTCAAATCTGTTGCTGCATGTATTGAGAACAAAAGATCAAACATAGCAAAAACTTGTAGGCTTACAGTGTTGCATCCTGGAATGTAGTCAGCAAAATGTTGGGCTGGATGTGTAGTGATTTTTACTAAGCTTTATAAACCAACACAATAAATATGTAAACTTTATTTCATGTTTTACCTTACCACAGAGGTAGCTTTCTATGTGTTCCCCTGGTTTCTTGAACAAATCTGATCAATCACCATTAATTAACAGTTTTTTTAAAGGCCAGTAGGTTCTAATGTTTACCTGGAGTTTATCATATTACATACCTTTATTTGTTTTCTTCCCTCTGCCTGGTGACTTTGTAAAGTGTTCTCTTTAACACATTTTCTTCTTATGTGTATTTGATGATATCTAGTCATATCTAGTTATATCACTTTTAGTTATCAAATGTATTTTAAAATGGATTTTATTCCTATCACTGTTGTTTTAAGGCAGTATTTTGAGAAGAAGTAGGGTCTATTCTCCATGTACTATGAATACAATGAGTTGTGCAGTGTGACTGAGAATATAATGTAGCCTGCTGTGATGAAAGGGTACATGGTAGGATCTTTTTTTTATTTGTTAATGATGAGCAAGCAGAAAATGCTTATCATTCTGTCAGAACTAAGGGACTCAGATGTTTTTGAACTGAATGGAAGTAGTTGAAAAGTGATAAAAGCAGAAGCTGATGTTGCTGTTGCATTCACTTTTCTAAACATAATTTCCTTTAAAACCATCATAAAAATAAAAATGAAGCATCAGAGTTATAGTATATTGCAGTTGTCATGAATGTTTTAAATATGACATGTCTTTCCTGGATACCAAATAAAAAATGTGTCCAGTTCTCAGTCCACCTACAAAAACCCAATTATCACCTCTTTGAAGAAAATATGTAGGATTTTTATATAAAGTACGACTGGTTAGAAGATCATTTAAATCATTCTGAGGGGGCTTGTCAAACCATTTGACATCAGAATATTCTATGGTATCTAGGCAAAATATAAGAAAAGTTATTTCAGCTTAATTAATGTTACTTTTGGTGTTCTCTTTTCATTAAGTCCATATGCCTGGAGACTAGGGTCTGTGTGATCCATTTGGGACATTCACAGGAGTTCATAGATTTTGGAACTCATACACAATTGAGTTGAAAAATTAGGGAGATAAGGAATCAAACTACTCAATATGTATGTCTCGTGTTTTCCTATAATTTGTATCTTTAGCCAATGTAAACAACTTCTGAATGCTTAAAGAAGCCTGTGGCATTAGAGATGCTTCCTATTTCCTTTAAGCTTTTAGGAAAAGCCAGAAGAGATCTGTGAAAGAGCTTGCTACAGGTGTTACTTGTTTTCCCTTTTTTGTCCTATTGCATTTTTTGCTTGGATGTCTTGGTTATAGAGTTCAAAATTCCTAAACTTGCAAGCGCAGATGAGATTTTAAGAATCAAAACAGTAGATCTTTGTACTCCTTTGTATCTGGTGAATGTATTTGGTATTCAAAGAAACAGAAGCAGTGCTAGTTCTTAAATAATTCAGTAGGAAATACTGGATTTAATTCCTCTTTGAAACCAGACAAATACAAATATATGCATGTATCTTGTATGATAACAGCTTAGGCACTCTAGAGAAAAGTTAAAAGAAAAGGATTAAAAGATTTAAAAGTTAGAGCTTAAGGGCTGGGCATGTATTAACAAATATAATACTGTGGTTACTGGTAAATCTGCACCTTTTGCATTTAAGAGTAGATGATAGTAAGCATTTTTCAATTTTTTGTATAGAAGAAGCTTCCCATGGAATGGTACAACTCCTTCCTTTTTTTTTTTTTATGTAAGAGTATTGTGTCCTTTCTGCAATGCTTTTGTTCTTGATGACCTAATAATAAGAATCAGAAGCAGGCAAGTAATTTACATGAAGCATACAAAACAGTAACATTTTTAGTCAGACTAGGCCCACAAAATTAGTTTGATTGATGTATATGTTTAATTGTATCCAGCTACAATTCCATGCACTGAAAGAAGTAACTGTATACAACATTTTTACATGTTCCAGACCCGAAAGTTAAAACAATGAAGTATTTTATTTTCTTTAAAAGTTTTCCACCAGGGATACAAGAGCCTCTTAGGTTTATAAGTCTGGTTTTTATTCCTCTCCTCTTTCTCACTCTGGATACAGGGACTGT
Source organism: Climacteris rufus (assembly GCA_013398175.1). Taxonomy (NCBI): domain Eukaryota; kingdom Metazoa; phylum Chordata; class Aves; order Passeriformes; family Climacteridae; genus Climacteris; species Climacteris rufus. Next base: position 4,727,468 of record VZRZ01004061.1, on the reverse strand, counting down.
AATGGCATCCCTAAGTGTTTCAGTGCTTAAGTAGTCAATGAGCTTAATTGGTTTTACAGAAGGAGTGTTGTGGTTTACTGGATAATGCCTGTCAGCTTCTGGAATCTTTCTTCCACTGCTTGCAAAACTCTACTGTGTGGGAAAATGTTGCTTGCTACTATGTTTCTAGAAAATAGGGTATGAGATCTCTTGCTTACTGCTGTTTAGGAGCCTGTACGATAACAATGTATTTTTGTTACTATCTTTGCCCAGTATTTGTGTCTGCATTCATCTAGAGTTTAAGCATGCCTCTCCTATGCATTTATAATTACAACACAATTGAAGTAACCAGAGCCCATATTTATACACGTGTATTTGCTTTCACACCCAAGCAGAGAATTGTAAAAGATGAGCTTCCCAGCATGTTTAGAGCATTGACAAGTCAAAGATCTAGTCAAAGGTGTTTTTTCAGCATCTTGTTCTTGTATGTCTCAAATCTTCCTAACCTAGGATATTATCTCATAAGCTACAAAAGGTTTCCTTAGATAATGGTAAAAAGCTTTAACCTTGAAATGAGGATGATTACTGGTATAGTCACAAATTACAGAATTATCCTACGTGAAACACAATAGCTCATTTACTGCCTTCAGTTTCTCAATAATAGAAATCTTAAAAAAAAAATCTTGACATGACAATTATGCAAATAATTGTTATAAAGTCCTTGTCCAAATGGGGAAAGAAAACATTCATTCATTATCTGGGTACCGTACCTACCTATACTCGTGGGTAGATAAAAGTTCCCCTGCCTTCATCTTTTCCCTGGGCCCCTCATAATCTCACAGGCGTGGCAGAGGAAGGGACCCTCTTTGCTGTTGTGTTGGGCCCTACATCCAACCCTTTCTCAGAAGTGGAACTTGAGCAGCAACATGCAGAACAGTGTCACTAGTAGGAGACAGACGGAAGAGATGCTGGAACAGAAGACAATTTGCTATATATGTCTTTAAAGAAACGATTTATCACATGCATTGCAGCAAGAATTTACTGAATTACACATTGGAAAAGGTGTAGGTGATATGTAGAGATATAGGGACAAAGGCAGCCTTTGCCCTAATTCCTCATATTTGAGTGAAGCAATTCATATCATTATTGTCTAATAATGTTTTTTTGAACAGATTATCTACCTTGTTGAAGGGATTAATGTAGCTCCAACTGCATCCTAACAAAAGCTTCAGGATTGAGAATTTAAAATTATTTTTGTGTTTAGATTTTCTTGTAAGACAAAATGTAGATTTTTTTTTTTTTGGTAAAGCTTTTGGAGTTGTTTAATATTCATTTTACTTAAAATATTAATTTTTTCATGTAATACTTTCTTTATCACCCTGAAAATATTATTGTAGTTTTCTTATCATGAACAAAAATCATATCACACAAGTTCAGTAAGGTCTGGTTAAGTCTCTTGTGTATATGTTCCTATAAAATATTTTACTTCTTCATGTTTTATTGAAATATAGATTAGTTAGTAATAAGTCTGTTATTTTGTATCTTCTTTTTATCTGGTACCACACTGACAAAAGTAGTAGAAGAATAAACCTGCTTCTTAGGTGGGAATATATTACCTCCACTATACATTCATTTTCCTATTTCCTGCTGCTGCATCAGAGTTTGGGAAAAGGAAGATCAGAATATGTCATAAACACAACTTTTCAGAACTCCTCTATGAAATTACACTTTATTGTATGTCCTCTAATGCACCTTTTTATGCCTCAGAATTCATTCACAGCAGATTTTTGTAGCTTGTATAAAATATTGTAAAAGTAGCTGCCAGTAATGTAGTTGGACAAGTGAATAATATGTGGATAACAAATTCTTCATTGCAAAGACAAATTCATGCTTCTGAACTAGTTTGGATTTTAAATCTCATATTTGCAAAAGTAATAATTTTCCAGACCTCTTCTAATATAGTAGAATGCTTGGAGTGTGAAACGAGAAACACGGATTTTTATTTTTAAAATTACCCATTCCTCATGTTCTCTCCTTTTTTTTTGCCCCGTAGCATTGGTTGACATTTTATAAAGAGTCAGTACCATACAACTGGAAATTATATAATTATAAGGATCACCCACTTTTCTGACTTTTTCCATTATATACAAATGAGAATGCAGACATACTTTTCATAGGTATTTAATTTCTAATGAAAAGTTTTTATTCTTCATTGACCTGTGATTAAAGAGTGGCGTTTTAATAAATAAATGGAAGATACTTTGGACATAATTCAGCTCAGAAGTTATGCTTGATAGGCTGTGCAGGTCTTTGACCTGTGTCGCATGAATCCCAGCATAATTTAGAATATTTTTTTTGATAAAAACTCTGTAGTACAGAAATTGCTTAATGTTTTTTAAACAGGTATAATATAGCAACAGATAAAAGATTACATCAAGCAACATCTGAAATTCTTTTTTATTACTCAGAGAGTGTTTTAAAAATAATAAATTTAATGAGTGAAGTAGATAATTAAAATTGTTTTCTAGTATTAAAGCATATATGCAGGCTTTGGAAAAGGTGGTTTGTTGTTGGTTGCTGTGGGTTTGCTTGTTTTGGGTTTTTAAATAAGCTCACAACAAATGCTAAGAGCAGAATACTCGTTGGGTATCAAACCATGGGTGAATACTTTTCCAAACTAGTTCACCAGAAAATGGGTGTTCATGTTCTATGAACCTAATCAGGTGTTGATTGTAAGGTCATCCATATTTTTCTTTCTATTTAGGTTAACCATGATATTCCTCCACAGTTCCTAAAGAATGAGATTCTGATCCTTTTCTAATAGACTTCATTGTTTAATGGAACCCTACATGCAGCCATTTCCTGAACACCGTTTAAGAAAAGCAGTCACTTATTTTCTACCACAGCAGTGCCTGGGAGCCCTGATCAAGGCTCTGTTGTGCAAGTTGCCCTACAAATACACAAGGTAAAGATCACTGAGAAGACAAGTGTGACATGTCTGGGGTTGGGTATAGATCAGAGAGTAAAACAAAAAATAAATTCACAGTGAAATTCCAGACTGATATTGACGAATTGAAAATTATAAAAGGACAATTACTTGTCTGGTCATCCTTGTGTAGTGATGTCCTACTTTTATGGTTAAAACTAAATTAATCATGAAGCTTCTGTCCTTCATTAACTGCTCACTGTAAGAAAAAATACCAACTCCTTACATTAAAGGCAGAAACAGTTGCTTGGTAATGTAGCATAAAGTGGTTTGCAATTATGAAAGGCAACACAGTATTTGAATAAGAAAAGAATTGTGATGACTCAAAATCTACCCAAGTGTAGTCACAAATATCTTTAATATTTCTCAGAAATTGAAAGGCAGCAGAGTACATGTAGTAAACTAAATCTAAGTGAAGGAGGACCTGTGAAAAGGGCTACTCTACTGTTTAGCTACCAGGTAAGGAGAAGCTATATGTGTTTATACTCAGCTTTCAAAGTGAATGTTATCAGTTTCATCCATAAAATTAAGAAAAATCTTTGTTCTGAAGGATTTTAGAATTCAGTTTGGCATTTTTCTCCTTGCTTCCCTTTTCTGTTGGTCATAGGAGGCTCATAATTTCATTGTATGTTAGGTGCACAAAGGTTGTACGAGTATCTAACTCCTGTACTCTGCTTTGATATTCTCAGTATAGATGGTTTAGAGAGAAAGCACTTTTAGCTCAGCTGTGCTTAATTAATGATGTCCATCCTGGCTGCTAATAAGAGCATATGATGGTGTACAGCTGAATACAGATTTTGATCTTTCTGTACTGTTACAATGTTTTGTTATATTTAAAAAATATAATAATGTGTTTGAAGGAAGAGAGTAAAGTATTTAACTTTGTTTTACTATCATTAAGTGTTTGTTCTTTGTACATTTCTGGTTTTTGACTAATTTGTTGTCAGGTCTGAGATAGGGTATTAGTTGGGTTTTGATTGACCATTTTTTTAATCAACTTTTGGGAAACATATCTCCTCTGTGTGTTTTCAAATACGGTTTTTCTATTTGTGTTTATATTCATTTCCCTTTCCCATTTCCCCTTTTCCCTTTTTCTTTTTTGGAGGTGGTTATGGTGACTTATCTCTAACAAAATATGTATCTATATGGAGAATCAGAGTTTTCCCTAATGGTATTGTAATAATAGAAATAAAATATTGAAGTATTCACAGCTTTTTGGAAAACATAGCAACAAAATTACAAGTATAAAGAAAGTAATTAAAGAGACCATTTTTAACTTCTAGTGAAATTAGCTATGCCAAGGAGATAGGCATTTTTTCATTCTAAATGTTACTTCCCTTTATGCTGTATGGGACCAAGTCAGTCAGTCCTTCTCTTAACAAATTTTTGTGAAAAAGTTTTAATCTAGATGGTAATTTTGTTTACTTTCTTGAATATGGGCCATTTGTAGGTGCAATAGAGGCAGCACTAACCTGATAATTTTTCTGTTATCTGATTTTTGGGAGTGGTAAAATCTGGAGAGGCTGGACAATCCTGTATGGAATCTGATGTGTGAAACAGATTTCACATCACTTTAAGAAGTGATGAAGAAATACTTTAAGAAATACTGTGGTATGAAATGTAAAAAATTTTTTTACTTACCTTGTAAATATTATTGCTATGTATAAGATTTTATTTATATATGGTAAAGGTGGGTGCCTATTGTAAGATGATTAGAAATCCACTTCTTCCTAAGACTGATGACTAATGTAGTATGGCCTACTTTCACATGTGAAAATTACCTTAGATTAGGTTAGCATTCAGAATAAGCTGGAATGAAGTTTACAGCGAGTTTCAGTGTTAAAGAGGCTGCTTTTTAATGGGAAATTTTTATGAAGTGTACATAAATACAGCAACAAAACTATTCAAGCTGTTCTGGCTTCTCTGTTTACTAGGTGTCTTATTTTTATGTGAGGTAAGTGACAGAAATTTTGGGATGATGTCATATAGGTTATTAGTCTTGAATAATAAATATATTTATATCTGTATCACTATATAAGTTTACATCTGGAGAACACAAAATTGCAGATAATGTAGAAGACATTTATACCTTGTGTCATGGAAAACATCATGGTGTATAAAACTCAGTATCATAATTACTATTTCTAGATCTAAATGGTGCAGTATAAAGCATGTTTTCCCCCTATTTCTGTTTCCTTTTCAAGTAAAATGGCAATGATTGCCTACTGCATTGCAAAACTTTGGTTTATTTGTGCAGCTTATATGTTAAATGTGTGGCTAAGGGCTTGATTTGAAGGTAAAATGGTAAGTGTGAAGATCATGTAGAAAATGGAGTTTATTTAAGTTTATAAGAGAGAATTAGTAGTTTACTAGTTAACCTCACTAACACAGTCTTTGCAGTTTAGGCAAACTATAAGTGCTCCGTTGCTTGTGGGTTTAATAAGCAGAAGACTTGTGATTCCGATATGCATAGCTGATTTTTAGTGTGAGTTTCCACATGTATTTTTTGTATATGTTCACCAGTACCTTGGTACCCTTCTCCTTTTCCAGCCTGTACATTCTGTCTGCAGGGTATTGCGTTGTCCTGTGTATCCATACACTCGGTTTCTTGCTCTGTTTTTGCACAAGCGTTATTTAAGACAAAGTGACAGTCAGTGTAACAGCTCCTTGATTGAGGACATTTGAGAGGGAAACCTTGTATAACCTGCTAAGAGAAGCAGAATGTTTCAGTTTAAGAAATAGAAATTCATTTGTTTATGGGGTGCAGTAATAAGCATCTAAGGGATGAATTGCAGGCTGAATGACTGTTTCAGTGTGGAATGTGGTGTTCCATTTAATGTCTTTCATCATGCTGAATTCCTGGCAGGACAAGCATTTTGTGTGTTCCAGGGTTTTCCTAGTTCACAATGGATAAATGTTATTTGTCAGATACTCAGAGGTTTTCTGCTGGCGGAAAACAACATCAGGGAAACACAATTTCGTATTTACTTTGAAGAATGCTGGACAGAATTTATTGAGTGGCTTTTGAACTCTGATCAATCCTATAGTACTGCTGACTTGAGCAAAGCTATCTTGTTTTATTCTAACTGGATGCTTGATGTTTCTGTTTTGAACTTTTTGCAGATAACTAAACATTGGTTCAGTTCTGATATTTTTCAATCCGCTTCTCTCCTTGCCATGTAAAAAAAGTTTACAGAATACATGTAGATTTCATCAATTTTTAATCCCAATTTGTTTTATCTTTCATTAGAAATACAATTCATACCGGTTTGTGACAATTTAAATTAAATAGTTCTGACTAAGTTGCCCAATGATTTGCCCTAGTGTGTTCATCTTAATTACCAGTCTAGTGAAGTCCATCAAGATGTTCTGCTTGATTCCTCTGCATTGACTGATTAGAAGCACTGACTTGGAGGAAATGTAAAGGTGTGTAGTAGTGTAAATGAAAAGTAGTCAACCTCTGTTCTCTGTTCATCTTTTGTTTCAGATGCTATACACAATTATTAATAATTTCCTATTCTTTCCCCTTGTAATGTTAGAAGTCACTGAATACTTTGAGGCAGAGGAACCTATTAAGTACTATTGGAAAAGGAGGATATTCTTTTCTGTAAATTTAATTGTGGTGCATTCACAAGAAAATGATACTCTTTGGCAAAGTAAGCAAATAAAGTAGAAGTATCTATTTTTAAAAGAAGGAACAAGGGCTGGTTCCTCTTGGAGATTTGGCATTTATTTTTGTTGACCCGAGGGAAGCACATATTTAGCCTAATTATGCACCTAATCATACAAACCATTAATGCTCTTTCTACAAATCAGAGGACTCTTAAAATTTTACAGCAGAATTCACAACGTTTAGGGAGCTAACCAGCATCAGTAATTCAATCACTTTGCATCTGTTTGTATTTTGAGAACAAAGAGTGCTGTACTTTTATTTAAGTGGAAAAAAAAAAGTCAGTGTGTTTTCCCTCCTTTAAGGGAAGAATAGTATTGAGTAAGTTTACAGAGGGTTGGCAGTTCCTTTGGCATTTTGCTGTAATGAAAGTCCCATATTTAGAATTTCCCTTTGATTTGACTGTGTACATAAGATTTTTATCCTGTTCTAAGAAATGGATGTATTTGTTTAGTGTCCTTAATTAACAGGTTTGTTTATATATCACTTCTGAAAGAAAATATATTTACTGAGGTGTTTGGATTTATCAAGCTGCACTGAAAGAAAGCAAATGTAAATACCTCAAACAAAATACAAAACTGTATTTCATGCACTCTTTTCCCATTATTAACTATTTTACATAATATTTCTAAATAATACAATTTAATATTTCTAAACAATACAATTGAATTTGCTTGACAAACCTGATCTTAATTATTCTAGTGATGATTACCATTGGGATAGCCTTTGGTCATAAAAATAGTTCTGGAGAACAATAATTGTCTTTCCAAATGCATGCAATTTGATTAAATAGTAAGGCATAGTAAATCTGATTCTAGTGTATTATTGTTCATCTTACTGGAACCATAAGCCTATGTGGTTTCTCTCTCAGTACTGTCTGATAGTTCTACTTCAGGTTGAATCAGAAGGGCATAGAAAACTGATCTGAAATATTTTTTTCTGCAGCACTTGGCTGAAATTCAAGTTTGAATTTCTGCAGAATGACATTACAAAAGTGTTATCTGCAGCTATCAGAAAGCATAAACTGAAAACTTTTGTTTCCACATCAGATAAACTTCTTGAACTGGTGACATTTTAGATTTTTGTACTGCTGCAAAATTAGTTTGTTTCAGTGCAGAGCTGTAATTTTTTTCTTTCTATGGAAATTATAAAATCATGCTACTATGGGCCATTGATTTTGGCTTCAAATTAGTTTCAATAAAGATTATAACAGTATAACTGATATGGCTCTGTATCCAGATTTTAAATGTGAGTGAGGTAGTTGCTTAATAGTCGGGATCATAAAAATAGTTCTGGAGAACTACAAATGACCTGAGAGTCCAAGTGTTGTGCAAGTGAGTAATGTGCCATGTGATTCACTCTTACACTGAATATGCTGTGAGGGTTGTAATTCATGTGTGATGAGTGGTGCATGCACTGTTATTCATGAAAGGGAATCTCGAATGAAGTTTTGCTAAAATCTGCACTTCCTTATGCCCTGTAAGCGTAGTTGTACTGGGTTAGACCAAAGGTTTATAGCTCAGGATCCCTTCTTCACCAGTAGTTAAAAGCAGGATATCTAAGGAAGCATGTACATTTGGGATGAGTAAAGAGGAACACTTGTTTGAATAACTCTCCCAATTTCTCCAAGAATTTGCATCTCAAGGAGATTCAACCTGTATTTCTGTGTATTTTCTATGAGTGAAGGGTTTCTCCTTCATTAGGCTTCTTGCTTTGGAACTTGTGTGAACTTCTTGTAGCTACAACAGTCTGGCAGAAGGGAGTTCTGCAACATGTTGATGTTACATGAACAAATCCTTTAATTGCTTTGAAATTCATTAGCTTCAGTTGCTGCTTCTTAGGCCCTTTATTGGAGGAAGCAAAAAGCTTCTGCTCCTTACCCAATCTCCACATGCCTTTCATGATTTTATAGAACTCTACCAAAGCAATGCCCCCAGTCGATTATTTTTTTCCCTTCTTCCTTTCCTTCCTTCTTTTTCCTCTTTATGCACAAAGTCCTAGAATATTTAGTGATGGTTGTTATGTGCCTTTGGTCACTGTTACTGCCTTTCTCTGAAATTCTTCCACTTTTATGTTTCAATAATACTGAAAAATAATGGGAAATTAAATGGTCCAAAATTTCTTCTGCTGTAGAATGTGACCATAAATTTTACCTAGTGTTTTAGGCCATGTGGTATTGCTGTTGGCAAGCTGTGCTTGGGAATTTTTCTGGACATCTGTCTCTACAGTGCTAACCTGTTTCAGCACTAGCTTCAGACAGTTGCATGTAATTTTCAGGGTTTCATAGCAAGACTTTCATAGGTCTGTTACTGCAAAAGCAGGAGGAGGACTGCTTTGCAAATTTGTGCTCTTTCAATGTGTTGGATTGGGACATGAAATTGTTGCTGTTGGTGATGTGATAAGGAAAACTTTATATAAAATTTTCTTGGTTTCTAACCCAAAATATAACAATGCAAAAGAGAAACAGTGTTATCAGAGTTCTGGAGAAATGTTTACAGTGTAGAGTTTACAGTGTGGAGTTTTTTTGGCTTTGTTTTGATTTTGGGATACTTAATTGTCACATTTTTCCACTGTTTTTTTTCGTGGAAAAAGCAGTGCATATAAGAAGAACTGGAGGACTACACTGTTGAAATTGCACTGTAACTTATAAATGGGACAAAATCAACCACAGCAGTATTATACTCAAATAATCGTTTGTTGTTATGTGTAATTAAATTGGTCTCATAACTATAACTGGTTCTGCATCATCTCCTAAGAAAACAGTAGAGTTATTAAAAACAATAAAAGCCTTTTCTCTTTGGCAAATAATTCAACGCATTTAAATATTTTTGTTTTAAACTATCTTGGTAGGAATTCCCATTCTTCAGTTTTTTTTTTTTTTTTGGAAAGTAACCTAGTAACCTCCAATAAGTAGTTATTTAGACAACATTCTAGTCAAAATGGAAAGCATTCCATTGGAAAATAGGCAACTCCCCTTGAATTTGTAGTGGGATGTTTATATAGTAATATAATAAATATGTTGTATTTATATTTAATTATTTAGCATTTTTTTCTGTTGTAGTAAATCTTTGCATGTACAGGAGTTTTTATTCTAAAAGGAAATGATCAGTCTGCTGCATATAAAATTAGCAGATACTCTGATACTATTTAATAATTACTACGGTCTTTGACTTTCTGACATTTTGTATTATCAGAACTGCTGCAATGATCCACTGTTTTATTTTCTCTGGTCTTGTTACTGCATGATACCAAACATGAGCTTTAACAACTAGCCTTGTATGAAAGTTTTGAGAGCCCTCAAAATTAATAAAGACCCTTAATAATTCTAAACAATTTTTGGCAGTGTTTGGGGGTTATATCCAGTCCGTTGATGGATAACACTTATCCATGTGTACTGGTTTTCCCAACCATCTCAGAAAAGATATGCTGTTAAAAGGTTTTGATATATCTTGGTAAAATGTGTCCACTGTTTCTCCTATGTCTCTGTTCCTCAAAATATTCTAGTGGTAAAAACAACACACTATACAATTAGACAAATTATGTTACTTTGATCCTGTTTTATCCTTTTTCTCTGTGAATTTCTAAAATGTTTTAACCTTTCTGACCCGGTATACCTAATGCTGAAGTAGCAGCATTTACAGTCTCTAATTCTCAGGTTACTTTTAGTGCCTTAAAAAAATCCAAAACAAAACAGGAAAGCATGAAAGAAAGAGATCTGTCTGTTTCTCTGCTAGAACTAGAGACTAGAAGCAAAAGTTTTTTTAATAATTTTTGCCCTTGCACATCAGTTAGACATGACAGTATTCTTCTATGGCAGAATTTCATATGCATTAAAGTGAGGGCAGCAAAATAAACAAATGAAAAAAGCTTGAAAGAAAGCATTTATCTGTCATTAAATCTATGCTTTAGTACTTTATTTGACTGAATATATAGCACCCATTTTCCATGTTTTCCATGTTTTCTTAAAGGGTGTGAAAACATGCATAGGTAAACAGGCACAAGAAAGGACGTTAAGGAACATAGTAAGAGTGGAAGGGTGGTATTTGACTCTTGCTCAGGTCCATAGGAAAGTTCCTGTAGATTTCGAAAGGACCAAAGTATTACCATTTCCGTACATCCACCATTCTTTCCAAAGGCAGTCAAACCTAGTCCAACATGAATGTCCCCTCCAACTGGACTTCCCCCTTTAACTGGACTTCAGAGACTTTCTATAAATTCAGCATAGATGTAGATGTATCTAAGAGGCCAATCTATCCCATTTGTGCATTTATTTCAGCTGGTGTGAGACATCCTTTGCATTGGCACAAGTGTCTCTACCCTGCAGAACCAGTTTAGTGATCGGTTTGAACCAGACATGTAATTTATAATTGCACAGGTAAGGTTAGATTAGATTAGATAATCAGTCTGTGTTCCTGAGTAATTTCAGTAGAATATTATTTTTAATATAAAATTTTAAGCTACTCCTATCTTCATAGGCTTTGGGATCTCAGCCTATTAAATAATAATTATACAATAATACAATAATTAAATAATATGTGTACAATATTTATTGTACTTGTGTGTGTGTATACACACACCCACCTATGTGTTGGAATTGACAGAAATGCATGCCAAAAAAATAGGTTTATGATTTTGTATGGAATGTGTGGAGTGCCTGCAAATGGGAATAAAGCTCAGGTCACTTAAGTAGAGATTTTCTCTGAGTAAAAATTCAAGGTCTAAGCTTAAATTCTTTACATTTATAATCACTGTCCTTTTTAAAATGTGAAAGTTGAGCAACCAGTACCTATGTCCTTAAGGAGGTAAATTGTGAACAAAAGAGTCAGCAGTTTTTAAATTGCTGTCATTGATGGAAGTGCACAGGTAAAGATTCATTGTAAGCTTGAGTGAGCAGGTTGGACAGCAGAAATGTCATATCAGTTTTGGGAGTGCCCTCAGTCAAGGTGTGCTTTATATCTATACACTGGCTTAGGCAGTTTAAAGTTCAGGAATTACCTTCAAAAGCTAAACTTTTAATTTTTAAGGTAATTGCCTTGCTTTCATGTAGTTTAATCTAGTAGATTTGATCTGTATTGTTAGAATACAGCCTATCCTGTTAGGATTACAGCTGAAGTTTGCAAGGACTATGAGAAATATTTTGACAGTATGGTTTTTGTAAAGAGCTTCAATGGATTTAGAAAGGAAAAGATCTGCTTAAAAATCCATTTTTACAAAATATGTCTCTATGAAATAATTTCCCTGTTAAAATGGAAACAGCATGAAAATGTACTACTTGTTCACATTTTGTCTTGGATGTTGGACTCTTGTCTTATTAAAACATCTCATGGGGAATGAATGTGGTTAACAGTGAACCTCTATCCTTCCAGAAATATTTGTTTTAATTGGCTTATAGATTCACATCCAGAACCAAAATTAACTGCTTCAAGCCCAGGTTGCTTCCCACATGATGTGGTAGTTACATACCCTATATTGAAAATTGGAAATTTAAATGATCCCTGAAGGGGCTAAAATACATACCAGTGAAACTACAAGACTTAATTAAAATATGCCTTCAACCGCTTATAAACACTATTAGATTAGATTTAGACAGATGGGACAAATTATTATTATCATTATGGGGAAAAGACACTGTCATGACAATGAACATTCTTCTTCATCTCATCTCCATTTGTAAACCTCATGTCAATAGAAATCCCCAAGCTAAACTTTGCTGAAATAAATAGCTTGTTGGTAAAATTTTATGGGATTGCAGAAGCACGACAAAAAATCTATTGCTTTAAAAAAAAAAAAGTCCACAAAGATATGCGGAGTAAATTTTCCAAATCTTGTCAAAATTTATCATCTCACTGATGTTACAATAATTGCTGCAAAGACATGCCAAAATTACAGGAAAACTTAGCAATGGCCTTTTTTGAAAATGGATAGAGTTGCAGGTATTACTTCCTTTTTTATCAAAGAAAAAGGATTAAGATGCAGGTTTTTCGTCTCCTTGTGACTTTTTCCAGTGTTTTCAGTCCAAGGTAGATCTGGTTGCTGTTTTGCCTCAGTATTTTTTTGGACTGTGAAGCCATACAGGAATGGAAGGCTTTCATGATTCTCTTTCATTTTAGATGCAGAAAACTGAAACGACATAATCCTGAAAATCTGTTTACAGTCTGTAACAGAAAACAGATGTAAATACCTTTTAACTGTAGTATTCCCATGAATACCATGAAATTTAAAAGGATGTAGGGAACCTCCCTTTTGGCACAGTAATTTTTGGCCATATTAATTATGAGGGTTATTTGCAACAAGAGCTGTCCTGCTACTACTACTGAATTATCCCAAGACTTTAAGGTTGTAAATATATGCAAAACTATTGTGGAAGTGCCAATGTATTTTATACACATACACACATATGTACAAATATATCTCTACATAGCTGGCAAAATGAGTTTTAAGATACTTTATCTTTCCCTTAGAGCCATTCAGTACTTGACTGTGAATTTAGTACAACAAAGAAACCTGTATGTGGCTGGAGGCCAGAGGTAGCTGCTTGCTCTCCTTTAGTCATTAGTTGTAGTCAAGGTGCCTTTCAGGAAGAAGGGATGACAGATAGGTAATGTCCCTGCTATCAGATCTACTGTCATGGGATGCACTTGGCAGGGGACAGCAGGAGACAGAGTGCAGGGGGATACAGGTGGAGCTTTTCCAGCACTGTAGCAAGATGAATGCACCTATTGTCGCTGCTCCCCTGCCTTTCTGTAGCCATTAGTATGACAGTGCTGTAAATGATTACCTGACATAAGACCTGTTTTGAAATTTTTCTCTTTCTTGAAGTTGTCCTTTGAGCTTTTCAACAGTGTATAGTTGTCTACTGCCTCAATACATTGGTCTTTCTAGTTCAAGCTCTTCTATCCTTGTAGTGGCAGAAAATTTTATCTATTTGTAACAGAAGGTGGTAATATTTAGGTTTGATAGCTGTGTTAATGGCTGTGCATGGCAATGATCTGTTACGTAATAATAGTGCAGGTCAGGAAGATATTTATCAGGGTAAGGGGAATTGTCTATATAATTTAACACATCGATTTATTGTAGCAACATACTTTGCGTTCTAAAGCTCTTTATTTTACTTATATGTTTCCCTCTGGATGCACTATTCAAAATGAAAAAAGAAAGAGTTCACTAGTTCTGCTTGAGATGATGCTATGTATCATAGATCATCACCATGCATTACACAAATTAGGTGCACTGGAACTGAGAGCAGTCCATAACAAAATGGCCAGATTGTGAAAAGCTCATTGTACTTCCATTCTAATAACTACTTGAAAAATACTGAATCCTTCAGAAACTATTGGGAGGTATTTTTAAATTTAATTATGTTTTTAGGCTTTACTTTATAGCAGCTCATCATCTCATCAATACAACACATTTGGGAATGCACCAAGGGAAAAATTGTAAATTATTTGGTAGGGTCCACAAAATATTGCCATATTTCCAATAGAAACTCTCCTCTTTGCTCAATAAATTCTTCTACCTTGGCAGGTATTACTGGCAATTACAAGTAGTTATGAAATTGTATTGTGATTTTGACTTGAGATTTATTTTTTTTACTACTTTTTTTTTTTTTAATGTGATGATACTTGCTTTCTTAAGGCAAGCTGCAAAAGAAATGCTTTGTTAACTCACTCTCTTATTGGTAGCCACAGGTTTTTTGGGGAAAGGTGACCATTTAAGCCATGTTGAGACTTGTTCACAAGCTTATGCTCAGCAAATGGATTTCTAAATACATAAGGAATTTTGTATTCTTGGGACATGCTCCAACAAATTTATAGATGACATAGTGTGGATTTAGCTCTAAAAGTTTTGTTTCTAGTTTAAACCAGATAAACAAAAGAAAATTCTACATCAAAGCAGAAGACAGCCTTTTTAATGGGTGTAGACAGAAGAATCTGTAGACTCTAATTTTTGAATCTGTATTTCTGATTTTATGAAAATGTTCATATTCTAAAATTACTCAAGATTTTTCAACTATTGTTGCCATCCCTCAGAGAATATGAAGAGAAAAATATCTTCAAGAATCAGAAAACTGCTATCACAAAAAACTGTACTAGTTGATGTGAGAAACTGGATGATGCAATGTTTAGATGAAATTTTACCACAAAACGAATAACACTATTATAATTTCCTATATTCAGAAATAATTATAATCAGAGATGTTAAGGTTTTTTATTTTTTGCATTTACTCACAAGCATGATTGTGGATGAAATTTTCAGATGAAGACAAAGTTTATAATTGTGTGCTTAATGAAATTGCTAATACAGCTAATGATACTTTCTTTTTATATGTTTCCAAGGAACTACATGAACTCTGGTTATGGATAGATTTGATTTATGACAGCAGTCATATTTATAGTGCTTGTTAGTCATTCAGAATTGTTTGCTTGGGCAAACTGTTAATGTCAAACTAATATAATTTTATTGATGCAATCATTTCTTTCATTATAGCAGTGCCTGCAAGCATATCTATAGTTAGTTATATTAATATTCTGTTCAAGGATTCTGTTCTGTTTCAAGGATTTATAAATTAGCATTAAAATCTTGCTTCAAGGTAAATCTTCATATATAAAGCAAAAGGAATGTATACAGGTTGAAAGAGTTTCAGAAAACTTAATCTAGCTGCCTTTTTTTAATCCCCCCCCGTTATTTCTGAAAGGTGAGCAGAAAGCCTGAAAGAAAAGTACCAACAAATGTGTGTGTGTTGGTATGGAGTTGAGAAAATGGTTTCCTGCTTTGAAAGCAGGGAATATTATCTTAATGTAAATCCTTATGTTTTACGTTTCATGGTGGCCATTCAAAAAAGATCATGACAGGTTTGGGGCTGTGGAATTTAAGCTTCATCCGTGTACTGCCATTTGAAAAACTGAATCTGAAGGCATGAGTGTATATTGACATTCAAAAGGTTCAGGGTAGGGGCGAAATGTGTATGAATCAAGAACAGTACAAAAACTGTAATGTGATGCCACATTTGACAGAAATAATTCATACTGTGTTTTGTATGATAGGGTAAATACTCTATTCTGTCAAGTGTTGCAACTCTTTTAGTTAAATTCTGTAACTCAAGCATGTTACATACCTCAGAGGATATTCAGGAAACACAGTGAATGAATTCACATATTTCACACATATGTGTAACTTTGTGAAATCATATGTGCAATATTTGAAATCTAATTCATTTTTCATAGTGTCTTTTGCATTAATCAGCCATTTATGAATAATGTACGTTTCAGTACGAGGAAGTCAGTAAGTTGGGGATCGTTGTGCAAAATAGAGAACTCTGCAGATGAACTTTCCAGATGCAAGGTACTCTTTTCATGGATGTGGCACCCATCACACACATCCTTTTTTGGTGTCTGTGCTATTTTGTTCCAATTACCTGTTGATTTGCTACATTTTGAAAAATTGAAAGAGATTGACGATAGCATTGTGAGGGCATATATTGGTCATTCCTTAGTCATTTCCAGAGTGAATGTGCTAAACTTAGTTTAAGAATAAGTGGTGGAAGTTGTGCAGGCTAGGTTTCACCCTGGCTTTTTCTCCTCTGTTCTATGAGTGAACAATCTTATTATTGCGTGCAGTCGGACATCGTGTCCTTAACATCAGCCAAAAAGTGAGGTAACACAAGGGTGTGCATCAACTGTGGTGGGCAACATGGTCAGTAAAGTCCAGTGTCACTCCTCATTTTGCTTCCAGTATGATCTGAACCTTCCAATATGTCTTTGAAGACTCATACATTTTATTGGGAGCAGCCTTTTTTGGTGTTTGCTTGATTAGGTCACAGTTCCCATGACTGCCTTGTGCTATTTTATTTTCTTCAGCTGTGAAATGGTGTTTAAGCATTTTAAAAACTAACATTTTGTCTGCTCTGGGTTAAACTGTGTAGCAATTCTTATTTTGGCGCTGAGAACAGCACACGTTGCAACTGCTGATTTTGCTGAAAAAGATGATTTTTGTGGGTGACTTGGGAGTAACTGTGTCCTGTGCTGGCTTCCTCTGCAAGGCTGAATTTATAAAGGCCAGTGCTAGGAGAGGTCACCCAACATATCTTAATGTTGTCATGAACCTGGTCTTTGCTAATAGCTTTCTGGGGACACAAAGACCTGTAGCTGGCTGTTTTAGGGTCTGCAAAGTACCGAGGCTCTACAAATGTCTTAGAGCTGTTTTCTGCTTAGACACAGAGACCTACTTCTGCCCTCTCCTGTCAAAGCTGAGGGCAGACCAGAAATCCTAGTATCCCTTTTGGAACTTGAGTCAATGGCTCTAATATTATGCCTAGTGGTTTGGTTAAATGGTTGCTTTGTTTGCTTGATAAAAAGGCAATAGCAACTCCTGAGAACAAAGATACACATCATGTTGAGAAAGTTTCTTTTCTCTTTTGTTATTGTCTATTCTGCCTGCTGTTTGGAATGTGTAAAATGATGCTGACAAGCTTGATATGTGCCAAAACCCAGCATGCCCACTGGTGGGAAGATTATCATCACCCAGATATAACAAAAAGCTCCTAGAAAAGTGCCTCTAATGATGGGCTGCTTTTCTGGCACTGACAGGGTTTTCTATTTGTTTTAGCAACACCCGCTAGCACTACTGTAGCTAAAGGCCTGTTAGCATTTTCATTGGAAATTCATTCCAGGACCTTATAACTCAGCTGGAAAATCTGCTTTGAACTCAAGAGCTACACAGAAGACTTTTGTAGAGACTCTTTTTTATTTTCTTGTATTTTTGCATTGAACAAAATTAAGCTATTTAATCAATAATAAATAAAGGGGAAACCCCAAAAATGTTAATTACTAAGAATTTCACTTAGGAAAACATGTAGTATGTGTCTGATATCATAATCTGAAAACTAAAACTGTGTGTAATTACTTGTTGAATCTGAGCTGAGTGCCACAGCGTTTAACCCAGTGGTATACTATTTCTTATGAGAAGTAAAATTGTGCTATAAGGCACAAATTTGCGTCACTTGCCTACTTTCCCACTTCAAAAGCACAGTTGTGAGTTTTGCAGATATAAGTCTGATTTTAGATATTATAATTTGTATTCATAATAATAATCATATTTGATTTCAGATTCTGACTGTCTCCTTTGTTCTCAGCAGTCAAACATGCTTGCTAAAGTGGCTTGACTTTATTTTTTTTCTAATGTTCAGTGGAATGTAAACAAATAATTGCTTTTAAGAATATTAACATCACATATGCGACTGTACTATTATATAAAATTTGAAAATAATATTCAAATGTCTGTTATTAGAAACAATTCAAGTAGATACCATTTTCTTGGTACTTTAGTAGAAGAACATTCTAAATGAATCTGGTTTTTTGTCTTTACTATGTACCTTAGGTCTGTTTGGATGTGCAAAGTAAACTCAGTTTGAAGACTAAACAAATATGAAACTACCTGTGTAATTGAATGAGTGAAAAATCAATTTGGATTTAATATAAGGACAAAGTTTGCAGAAATATATTTTCATGGAAGGCCTGTCTATACATAAATAAGACACTTGGACTTTATAAAAAATAACAGATATGCAATATGATGATTTTTTAATTATGTGTAACTTATTTATGAACCAATATTGACAGCCTCAGATTAATATTTTAAATTTCTTTAAAATACAAACATTTTTATTGTTTTTTTTTTCACCAAAGCTGCTTACAAATGTTTAGAATTCGGCTGACAGAATTGTTGATAAAAATCTGTGGCATGCTTACAGTATTAAAATGATGCTTAGGCTGTAAACAGCCGTATCAAAATCTGTCCAAATGGGCTAAGACCAAACATATTTGTTGATGATGGCATTGATAAAAACATTTCCCTTACTAGTGTTTAAAAGCTGTGATCTTTTTATATACATAACCACAGACACATCAAGTGAGATCATATTGGTATTATAGGGGAGATATAGTAAATGTTTCTTTCTTCAGATGTGTTATCAGGTAAACTGATAAGCACTGGCTGCAGCTCAGTGCGGGACATCAGCATGCCCTGGCAGCCAAGAGGGCAAACTACATCCTGGGGTGGATGAATCACAGCATCCCCAGATGCTCAATAGAGGTGATTATCCTACTGTATTCAGTGTTGGTGAATGCTGCGTGCAGCTCTGGGCCCTGCAATTTGAGAAGGATATGAAGGTTCTGGAATGCATCTAGAGGAGGGAAAGTGTGCTGGTGAAAGGCCTGGAAGCACGTCCTGTGTGGAGCAGCTGAGGATTCTGGGTTTGTCTGCTGTGGAGAGGAGTCTGAGGGCAACCTCATTGTTCTCTGCAGCTTCCCGAGGAGTGGGCATGGAGGGGGAGGTACTGAATGGTTCTCCCTGGTGCCAAGTGACAGGATACATGGGAATGGCTCCAAGCTTCACATTTCTTTATGGAGAGGGTGGTCAAATACTAGAACAGGCTTTCTAGAGAGGTGATACATGCCCCACAGTTCTGGCCATGTTTAAGCAGCATTTCATTTTTGGTCATCCCTGAAGCGGTCAGGCAGAAGGACTAGATAACCTCTGCAAGTCACTTCCAACTGAAATACTCCGTTCATCTGTGTTTCACTCAGAAACAATACATACTGTGTTATATTCATGCTCATAAAATAGTTTCTCTTGCCTTCAACCAAAACTGCATCGGCGTTTCAAACAAGAGCAAGCGTGTGGCGTTCTCACCGTGTGGAAGATTGAGTTCAAACTCTGTGTATGCTGATGTGGGACTCTCTGCGCCCTTTCTGAGCCAGTAAGAGAATGTTCTTGAACAAAGAGCTTGTGCATTTGCAGAGTGATAGATTAGAAATAAAATCAATATTGGTCATTAAAACAACACTCCCTGCTACTTTTCAGGATGATGTTGCTGATGGATTGCCAAAGCTACTCAGTTGATGGAAAAGACAGTTGCATAAAGAGGATTTTAGTAAATACTTCTGCATACACACTTACTGCATTAAGTGAGATTAAGTGAGATTTATTTTGTATATGCTATTGAAATTTGCAGTGACATAAATAGCTCCAAAATCTGATATTCAAGTAGTGCCTCTCAACAGCTTCTTGAAATGTTATCCATTAAAACATTTCACCTAATGGAGAAAATATCGCCATCATGTTACCATTGTGTAATCAGAGCAAAAATAATTTTTAAGTAAAAGTGTTTGTGCAGAAACACAGGTATTTGCAACAATTTAAGAGAATTTAACTTTTGAAAATATTGAAAAAAATTAATGTCTAAGCAGATGTGCTTCTCAAGTTAGAAATGACAGGTTAATGACAGGTTAGGTTAATGACAGGTTGTTGTCATTGTCAAGAAGAGATTTTTCTTCAAGTTTTGTAGCTGTGTTGTTCAACCTGTGCTGAAACCATTGCAAATTGATGGGTCCCACAGTGCCAGAAGCTTTCTTGGTTGGTACATTTTTAAAATTTATTGTTATGTACAGTACATTTCTGTTTTTTTCCATTAGATCTTAGAAAATGCCTGCAACTTCTCCCACTATGTTTTTATTTTTTTTTTCTGTGGGGGTCTTGTGGTTTGTTGTGTTAGTCAGTAATGACTACTGTTTTTGTAAGAAGGTAGTTAAAAGGACATGCTGTGGGGGTTCAAAATTCCCGTGTCGGTATGAAGCTTGCTCCTTTTGCACTCTACATCCCCACACACTGATCTTTAAGGAGAGTTATAATTTTCATTCTTACTGAGGAATGAGGACTCTTAATGTGTTTCAGTAGCACAGCTATCAAGACATGTTCCTGAAAGGCATATTCTTTAGCTTTAATTAGAGTGCAGAGAGATTGTTTTCAGGAGAAACCAATATAATGATGCTCATTGACCTCTTCTACAACCCAGGACACAGAGCTTTGCAATAATTCTCACATCCTGCTCTTAACTTCTGGCCAAGGAAAATGAGCCTCTCAATTTGAAGTCTGTGATGATGAACAGTTCAAGTACATCTTTAGATAAACTGTTCTTCTTGTTCATTATCGTCACTGTTAATTCATTTTCAGTCTAATTTGTTTAGTTTATTTCTGGCCTTTAGACCTTATCATGTCTCCACCTACTTGAATCAGAAATCTGGTCCCTACTAAAGTACTTTCACATCCTGACCAATAAATCTCTTTTTTGATGATTGAAATGGAAATTGCTGTTTGCCATTGAGAGATAAATACCCTATGGATTTTACTTTCCTTTTTTTAGTTTTGTTGTTTGACAAAACTAAACTGAGATTTTTCAGTTAACTAAAGTATTTTGTCTGGAATGTGAGAAATTGAAAAATCTTAGTGTTTTACATATTTAAAATATAATTTGATTTCCTGACTGTTGATTATATTTTCTCTGGAAGTGGTCATGTATGTGAGGAAGAAAACAAATATCATAGGGTATTATTATGATATATTTTTTAAACTTACTGGTATCTCTCTTGAAACTTAGGACTTACTCATTTCATAAATGCTGCACAATGCCTTAAGAGAGAAGGCGAAGAAAGGCATTGAGCATGGCAGTAAGTAAGGATTACCAGAAAACTGGCTATAGGATAGCATCTTGGGGTTGTAATCACTTTTAAGATCACAAATTAAACAAAGCAAACAACACAAAGAGAACATCCCCTTGAACGTTTTACTGGAATAATTTGCTTTAATATATTTGCTTTCTGATTCTTTAGTCTCTTTTCATTCCAATCAGTTCTAATGTAGAAACTGAGACCTAGAAAAACTGTTCAATTACAGTATGCTTACCAAAAATATACTTGGCATTCCCCCTGGAAGGGACACAAATACTCAAATGTAAAATTGGCAGTAGGCAGGAGATAACATTGCATTTCTTCTGATAAGGGCTGATAGAATCTTTTGTCATCCAAAATTAATATATTTCTGTCTTCTTACAACAATAACTTTTTTTTCCAAGCCCCTAACGTCAGTTAGAAGATAGATCCAACACTAATTTATGTTGGGTTTTTTTAGTTGGTAACGTTTCTTTCTTCAGGGAGAAGGTTTTTGATTGTAATTTTAAACATTGAATAAATTCATCTCTTAGTGACTTTTAAAATTTGATATATCCTGGGATGAAAGCCCTGCAGTAGTTTCCAATACTGAGCCTTAGAATTTTATTTTTGTCCCAGGAAAGAGGGATGTCTTTCTCCACAGGCTGAGTAAATATAAGTTTCATTTGAAATTGCTGTCTGAAGCAAGAATCTCGAAGAGGTCAAATATGGCTAAATAATGTTTGTGTTATTTTACCAGAACAACCTCTTTTCTTACTCTTTTCTCTGCTATGACCCATTATTTTTAGTGAATAAAAATCCAAAGTAATTTCTTTTAAATCTTAAGAAAACAATGGGATGTTTTTACATATAGATCCTAAAGCTTAAGATAATTCAAATTTTAAATAGACACACAGCTGTATAACTGTTACATGTTCAGTCAATTTTCATATCCACGAACATCTTACTGAAATAGCTGTGCATGTGCAGGTTTGGTTTGAATTTATGTATCAGGACTTTGTTCCTAGTGCTTTGTTTTTAGTGGAGTAGGCAATATTCTGTACATGGTTATCTGTAATGCTTTTATTTATCATAAAAGTATAAAAGCCTCTGCTATTCCCTGTCATGATCTCTTCGATTTGTCTTCAAAGCACAATTCATGCAAATAATGTCTAGCAAAATTTAATTTGCAAAGACAAAAGCTATTTCTTAATATTAATGTATTGTATTAATGTAATATAATGTAATTAATTCCTTAATTTTAATGTAATGCATTTCATTTATGTGTCATCCATATATGCTAGAAGCTACTGAACCGAAGTATGATTTCAACCTCAAATATCTCAGCTACAAATGTTAATGTTAAGGAATGCAAATAGGTGATGCATGAAAAGGAGAAAATAGAAGGTGAGAAACAACCTGCTTATATTTCTGGTTGAATAGCTCAGGAGGCTATATAATACCTAAGTATTTTTAAAAGGAAATGACAGATTATTTTATTCTAAGACCTTAACCTTCTCCACTAACATTGAGGCAGTCGCTGTTCCATTGAGGAAAACACTTGCACCTAAGAAAATCTTTCTGTTCCAGTATGTTTCCACCATATTAAACATCAGAGTAAACTGAATCCAGAGAAACTTGCAACTCCTACTGAGAACTTGAGGTAACTTGCATGTTCCTTCTTTAAAAACCTGCAAAGTAAGGTTTGCAGAATTTTTCACTCCTGGTAGCAACAGTGTACAACTTTGTTGAGGCACAAAATGAAGTAGACTATAATTTGCGTAGTCTTAATTTTGATGCTATGCAGGTCTAGCACTATTAAAAAGTGAGAGCAACTTCTTTTTTTCAATAGAGTAGATAGAATCATAAAATTAACTTGGAAGAGACCGATCCTGCAGTTCGATCATTAACCTAAACGCTGCCAAACTCAACCATGTCCATAAGCTCCACATCTGCATGTCTTAAAGTACCTCCGGGGTTGGTGACTCAACCACTTCCCTGGGCAGCCTGTTCCAGTGTTTGATAACTCTTTAGGTGAAGAATTTTTTGCTAATAGCCGGTCTAAACTCACCACACTCCAGCACCCCAATCTCCTTCCTGAATTGAGGGGCTCAGAACTGGACACAGCACTTAAGGTGTGGACTCACCAGTGACAAGTACAGGGGGAAAATCACTTCCCTATTCCTGCTGGCCATACTATTCTGATACAACCAGAATGCCATTGGCCACCTGGGCACATGCTGGCTCATGTTCAGCCACTGTTGACCAGCACCCATAGGTCCTTGTTTTCAGGGCCTTTTTCTATCTACTCTGTCCCCTTTCTATCCGCAGTGCCTGTGGCACTGCCTGGAGTGGTTGTGACCCAAGTGCAGGACCTGGCACTTGGCTTTGTTGAACCTCATACCGCTGGCCTTGGCCCATGGACCCAGCCTGTCCAGATCCCTCTGTAGATCCTTTGTACGCTCCAGCAGGTCCACAAGACCGGCCCCAATACTGACCCTTGAGGAACATCACTAGTGACTGGCTGCTAATTGGATCTAGTTCAGCTCACCACCACCCTCTGGGCCCAGCTGTCCAGCTAGTTTTATATCCAGTAGTATATAATCTTTAATAAACAAAGAGAGCACGTGTATTGATTTAAAATGTAAAATGTTTATGTAGTTCTTTTCACAGGGTGTCTTGGGATGACTGTATCATTTCCCCACAATATTGTATTCCCATTGTCAGCTGTGTTTGTGGAGCTTTCGGTGCGGGGTTATGTTTCTACATGAGGGAAG
>VZRZ01004061.1:4683691-4703501 GCA_013398175.1 Climacteris rufus | reverse complement strand
CTCTTTCCTTGGACCTGTACCATCTCCTGGGACCAGAGTGCTGATTTTTCCTGAGAAGACAGGTCTGGGGAGGCCTGGTGGTGGAGCCTATGCCAAGACCCCAGCCGTGAGAACCATCCAACGGAAGGGACTCTGGGACTTTCTACTGAGGTTTTTCCCTTTTCAGGGGTTTATCATCTGACATTATTGATTTGTGGGGTTCTTCTTTTGTTTCTTATTTTGTTTTTTTGTTTTCTATCTTTGTTGTGTCTGCATGCATATTGTGTGAAGAAACACGTCTTTTTTTTTCACTTTCTTCTGAGAAATTTCTTTCTGAACCTGGTAGGGGAGGGGCTGGTGAAGGCTGAGTTCTGTTTGGAAAGAGTTTTCTGCTAAATTTGTCTCAAAACTAGAACAAGACAATTTGGTGTTTGTCTTGGTAATTAAGGGAACCAAATAGTTGTTATATCTACAGATTTGTGCTTCATCATTTGTAAACAGGGCTGTAATATGAAATAGAGTGATGTATGCTGTGCTTCCCTGGAGTAGGATGGGCTTTCTTTTTTTTTTGTTTTTTTCATTCATTGCAGCAGAATCTGAAATAAGTAACTTGAAGCACCTTCATTTTTGCACTTTTTTTTTAACATCATGGAAATTAGATGTTTTGTATCTGCTATGACAATTAACCACTTTGTCTCACATTCTTAAATGTTTCTTTCAACTTTCTTTTCCTTCAACCTTCAGTGTGATATTAATATTTCAGCTTTTAAAAGAACAGAAATCATTATAAAACTATAATCACATGAAATAACATATACTTAAATCCTCTTCATCTTTGTATTAGTCTGTTTTTATCATGCTAGGGTTTTTTTTTTTCAATGAAGGTTACTGTTTGTATTCTATTCAGTTTGGCTTTCAAAGCAGAAATTTTGCATCAAAGGGTCTTTAATAAATGCTCTCTCACTAACTTTCTGGTATCCTATTTTCACTGACTTCTAGAACTGCTAGTTTGCTTTAAGCCTCATAGTTTGTTACTTGTATAAGAAAATAACTTCAATCAAGTCCTTCATTTAAGTGAAAATTATTTTTTAATATACGAACTTGTACTTATCATTATGCAGCAGTTGTTTCAATGCCTTTTTAGCACAAACATACATGAATAGTCTCCAATGAGCTCTCTAGCTTAATTTAAACCTTGACTAATGTAGTAATCTGAATCTTCTGCCTGCTTAGATGCCAGAAGACAGCTCTTGCAACTGTGTGCAGCCCTGTCATATTCTACTGCAATTGCTCTACTTCAACTGGCCATAAGCTTTGCACTGAGTTTGCAAGGCTTCAGGACTGAGGGATGTCAGACTTGCTCTCTCTGTAGAAGAGACCTTTTTTGATGTCCTTGCACCTTTGCTGTACTTCTTTAACTGTGGCAGCAATTTCTCTGATTGACCAGGTGTCTGTGGCTGATTTGTTTTACTTTACAAAGAAATATTTTTGTACATTATGACAATAGTTTCTTACAGCTATCTGGAACAAGAAAATATTTTATGTGAAACAAGATATTTATTATCTAACATAATGACATAGAATAGAGAAGTATAATCCTGGAATGGGTGTCAGATGACTGGGGAGGGATAAACCGTAGGAAGGTACAGAGTGCATTGTAGAGGAATAGTACTGTGGGATGATTAGAGATGGGGCATGGGCAGACACTGCAGACACCTCAGAAATGAATTACTAATGGTCAGTTAAAGAAATGAAGACCTGTAGCTGGACAAAACTGAATTTAGAAGTAACCAAGAGAACAAATAAAACCTACCTCAACTACATAAAACCCACCACGTATGTAACTTCAGTATCCTGTGTTGCTGCAGGCCAATGAAGAGAAAGCAAAGTGTAAAAATGTTAGCAAGCATATAAAAATGCCTTCAAGTGAGTTTTAGACAGAAGAAGCCATTGGCAGCTAATGATAAGTAGCTGTAACATCTCCCACTGCTAACATCAGAATGTTGCCTTTGGACCAACAGGAAGTATAAGCTTAATATTAAAAAAAGGAATTAAGAATTCTTTTTGTAATAATTTGACTGCATTATTGTTAAAATTTGCTTGAATTGAAGTATTTTTGTCTTTTCCTAGTAATAATTACCTGTGTATTCATAATGAATCTTGGATTAGGCTCAAGATTTCAGTAGTAATGACAAATTAGGTTATTATACTAATGATAAATTCTTGGCTTTTTTTCTCTCCCTATAAATAAGATTTTGAGCATAATGCTCTGCGGCAGTCAACATCCATTTGTGTCTCAGACACTGACTGATTCCAGAAACCTCCATCTTCTAAGGATGGAGAGAAAAAACTGTGTATCTGGCTTACCGAAGTGATTTGATCAGAGTGAATAAATAACCAGATCAGAGATTGAATAGAGTGATAGATTGAATTGATCAGAGTGAATAAATAAATATAGTAAGATGAGTATTTAAGAAGGAAAAATTCATCACTTCTACTTCATTGTTTAATTTTCTTGGATTTTAGTCATTAACCTGCTGATGTTTCACCTTAATTTCACACTTAATTCACCAATTAAGTCAAGGGTTTTGGTTTCCTTAAAAGGAACTGAAGATTTAATAGTCTAGTCTATTCACATACTTAAATATTCATTTTAAAAGCATCTGTTCTGGGTGTATTTGTTTTCTCACTAGCAGACAGACTTCTCCCTGAAGAACAAGTAGTCCTGTTCTGATATTTAGATGATGGCATGATTACTTGACAAGTAACATTTTAACTTAGCTTTATTTGTCCTGGAGCAATATTGTGAAGCTGTTGGATCAGCTTGTATCTCCTAGTTACTTAGAAATTATTCATATGGAGCTTCAGCAGGTGTCTGATCATATCTCACTTTGGATAGGATGACTACTCCCAAAAGATAAAATGTGTTTTCATCCAAATAAGTGGATTACAGCTATGGCCAATGCAGTTACTTTATGAAAGGATTATCATTGAGTTTGCAGAACTGAAATACATTTCCTAATGTCTTCCTTTCACAGGGAAATGCTCTTGGCTTTCATTTGGACTGTCTTGGTCTATGCTAGTATGAAAGAGTGGGGCAAAAGTTCTCAAAAATGAAATGTATAGTAAGCTGAGATGATATTTAACACTAGATAAGTTCTCTAAATTTCTCCATCTGCTTTTACTTGAAAGTTCATGTTAACTAGGATAAGAGATTCTTGACTGTTAAAGTTACAGTCAAGTAATATGCAGACTTTCCATCTGCAGACACTTATTAATTTGGTGAAGTAAATTACTTTTTCTAACTTTGCTTCTTATTAATAGTTGGTGGCGGCAGCTTCTGAGACTGCTATTAACTGTGGAATCTTCTAGCATGGAATTACTAGGAATTGAAATAAAACACCACAGAAGTCACCTGGTACAATGCACAATAATTTTCTCTTAATGCTGGTGTTTGTGTTTAAAGTTTTTAGTGAAAACAGTCTGCCCTAGAGAAACCAAACCATCTCCTGATATATAGGGTGTGGATTACAGAGAATTTGAAGTGGATGAAGAGCCACTGCAGAAGATCCAGAAAAGTTAAAAAACCCAAGAGATTTCACTGTTGAGCAAAGCTAGGTACTTTCTGTAGCACCAGGTGTCAATTTACTTAACATTTGTGCTGCTGTAGAGATGAGGATGATGCAGAACTATATCACTCAGCTAGGAACTCTGTGAAGGGTTTGCCCAGGTTCAGCTAGTGTCTTTAGAGGGTGACATAAATACAGCAGAACTGACTCAAGTGTTTGGATTTAGGTGCCCTTGGCCTTGTGCAGCTGAGCACAGGGAGAAAATGTATTGCATCAACCCCATGTCCTGAAGCAAGCAGAATTTAAACACTTATATACAAAAAGTACCAGGTTTATAGCAGATAGCGTATCCTTGTTTTTTTAGAGTACTTTACTCAGTATAGTATAGCGTAGTGCTGTAGAATATTTGCAACAATTATTTTTTTCCCTCATAAGAGACAGTCCAGATGAATTTAAAAAAAA
Organism: Climacteris rufus; assembly: GCA_013398175.1. Lineage (NCBI taxonomy): Eukaryota > Metazoa > Chordata > Aves > Passeriformes > Climacteridae > Climacteris > Climacteris rufus. Next base: position 4,699,491 of record VZRZ01004061.1, on the reverse strand, counting down.
TGGAAAACCAAGCTTGCTAAAAATTGAAAGAATAATTTGTTGGTTTTGTCACTGTTGAATTCATGTTAACACCTGCTATGGTAACTGTGTGATAAAGACTTGGTTCTTACGCAGAGGCCCTTTCTACATTCATGCTTATAAAATCAAATTTTTGGCATGGTAGTACAGGAAAACTTACCTTTCCTCAGGTTGGCCCATCTGAACATAAAGCTCTTTACTGAGGTTTCACCTTTAAATGACATCTTTCCATCTAAATCCAGTATTAAGCTCTAAAGGATTTTGTAAAGTGGGGGTTAACATGCTACCTGTCTTTTCTGTAATGGCTGAATAATTTCAGTCTTTGTGCCCATAAAGTGAAAGATGTGATCAGATTCTCTTTGAGCAATCTTCACATTAGTGGTAACTTCAAGTGTCCTTATGTATTCTACTAAAGATGTGAAGAAAAAATTCAAGAACTGTGCCAGAAAAAAGACTTTGAAAAGAAGACTGTTATTTTGTGACCAGAGCACTTACCTAGAAAAGAGGAGTCTAGCAATTAATTTCGTGGTCTCAAGTTTGTTAGAGTTTTGCTCTGTGACTGCTTGTTGTAAAGAACAGCAGCAATGGCTAAGCTGAGCTGTCAGCAGTACCTGACACAGCTCATTCTGAGTTAGCCGTGATGTTACACTGATACAGTGTTGTATTTTGCAAATGAGACATATCTGGCTTATTAAAGCCCTGACTATACTCACCAATGAAATGGTACAGGGTAGCTGGAGGTGGTAGCAGTTTTTCTTCCCAGGATACTGCTAATGGTGTAACCACTCTTGGGAGATAAACTTAGATCAGATAGAGTGTCATGATAATATGGCTGTACCACTTTCTACAGCATTGCTATAAATTGTGCACACAAAGAATCTTATTGGGCCCTCAGTGCTGTACTCCTTAGGGTTCACACTCAGAAGGAGCCAGACCTGAGGAATGCCAACAACTCTCATTCTCTATTAACTTCATCAAGAGTTGAGTGTCTGTTTAATGTGCACAGGGGACAAGTGAGAATAATTTAAACAACCTCTTCCTGATTTTTCTCAATTAGATTGTTTCAGGAAATATTTTCAGGTATTTTGAATGATTTGCTGTGCTGCTGAATTATTCTTTTTAACAAATATGTTTTCTCTAGACTAAAATACCAAAGGTAGATACAGTATTTTCATACATGTGTAAATTCTAGCCTCCTTAATTTTCCTTGTGTACACAGATTTCTCACTAGGATGTCACAGCTGAAAATTCTATAGTGTAAAAGATGATGATGGATAAGAAAATAGATATTTTTCCGAACGTAATTAAAAAATTTATTCAAATAATTTGTAAACAAAAAAAGTAAGACTTAAAGTGGGGAAAAAAATTGTTTTCTTTCAGTATCAGTTCCTGCTGCTTTGTACTGGAAGATAAAACCAGGTCACTTCAATAATTTATTATTTTTAATTTTTGAGGATGGATGTATTTCTTTGTTTAGATCTGACTCGGGGAAAACATCAATGAGGGAAGGAGTGGTGTATCATTTGGTGAACTTAATAATTTCTTTTAAAGAACGGGAGTTTGTGGCTTCTCAGTATGATGTCAGCTTTCACATTTTGATGAAAATGAACGATGAAGAAAAAGGCTAAAGAAAAGCTGTATTCAATATTCGTGACTTGTTCCTTGACAAACATTTTTTCCACCCCTATTAAAGTGTAGAGGAGAATGTAGAAGAAAAAACGCAGTTGCTTTCAAAGTGAAAGACTTTAGAGATTTTTACCTTTTTGACACAACATAGCATTATGTACAAAACATTCAGGAAAATATGCTTTTCTTTTGTGCTTCATTTTAGGATGCCTTGTTGAAGTATAATTAATCTTTTGAAATCTGACTTTCATTTGTTTGCAATATTAATCTGCTGACTTTTCCCATGATCAGCTACATCTCAAAACACAAAAGGTCATGTAGTCAAAAGGATAATGAAGTGGAAAAAGATAAGAATGCCTTAAACTCTTTTCTTAGAAGGAAGATGTAAGATGCTTTGGTAAAAATCATGTCTGTAAGGAGAAAAACAGTGTGATAGCATTGATGTAGTATTTTCCCTTTGTATTTGCTGTTTGTATGGGTGAATATGAAACAATAAAATTGGGATATAACATGGATATCTGTGTCAGTTTGTAGAAAAATGGCACCATATGAAGTGCTTTAAAATACAGTGGGTTTGCAGATAGCTCTGGTTCCACCTCATGCATGCAAAAGTGTAACAAAATGTGCATGAGATGTAGATGCTCTTCCACTTTGGTCTGTGTTGGTGCCATTATTAATTTTTTAATTTCCTTTTTTTTTTTTATTAGAGAGCATATTTGCGTGGAAGTGTTTTGTATCTTCTGCAACTCATACTGTCTGAAGATCTTTGGCTGCATGATACCATTTTAATTTCCATAACAATAATTTGAACATTCAAAGAATGGATATTGGATTAATTTGAGGGAGAATCAGGACAGATGTATTCATAACAAGGTACTGTTAAATTTCTCCTCCACACTTACTTCTCTCCTCAAAAAAGCCTTTCAAGTTCCTGTGTTCTCAATCTTCCACCAAAAGCCATTGATTTGAAGATAAAATAATTTACAATCACCATTTGCCTCAAAAAAGAGCTCTTCTAGATCTCAAGCTTCCAGTGCAAAGTTTTTATTTATGTTGCCCTGTTTTCTGTTTTCATAAAACATGTAGATCATTTTAAGTCATAGGGTTGTTCTGTTCCTTCTACATAACCCATGTGATTTGTTTCTCCTAAGAACCATGATTCTGCAAGTGATTGCCCATGAAGTCTTTGCCAGAATTTATTATTTTGTGTGTAATAATATAGTAGTGCTCTAAATTGTGTTTTTGAAGTAAGAAGACTAATGTGGATTTTGTTTCAGATGGCTTGACTTTTCTGCAGTTTAGAGGGATGTAAGATTCTTCTGTGGCCAGTCAATCCAAGAACATGTCTTGAAAAAAATAAGGTCCCATTTTCATAGAGACAAAAACAAATATAAGTATTGTACAAAGCAATAAACATGCACATTAAATGTAGCCTTTAGAGAAACAGTGAGGCCAGAAAAAAGTGCTACCTGCTGAATTTCTCACTGCAAAAGAAAACTTCTTTTGTCTAAGTGTCTGATGGTTGTTTGTGGAAAAGTCAACCCTACTGTATTTTGCAAATAGAAATTGGGGATGTTCTTAATTGTGTCTGATAATTTCTCTTTACAATAATTTAAATGTAATGACTATTTTTAATTCTAGGCTTTAAACATGCTAGTATTGTAGCACAGACTCATTTTCAACTTTGGATAATTTTTGAGTCAGTTACACTTTCTAGACAGGATCTTGTAGATAGCCTTATGGATAAGGCTAGATCAGTGTTCTTCTGTTTTTCATCCTGAAAAAGTCAGACTGATCTTTAGCATTGACATAGTTGTTTGTAAGATGCTCACCTGGAAAAAGGAGCTATCTTTTTTTTCAGCATTTAAATGAGACTAAGATATTCATTACATCAACGTATAGACAGTATGTGATTCCTAAGATAGAATATTGTGGCCTTTTGCGTTACTCAGAAAAAAGGCCAATGTTGAACATTCTGTCTATACAGGAAAGAAAATACCTAGGTACTGTTGTGGTGTCCTTTCCTGGGCCGTTCTTTTTTCCACTATACAATACAGAGATAGGGAAGATGTTGCTATTTAAAGACTGGATTAGGATTCAGCACTTTTTTTCCTAAACTTTTTTTTCTTTCAGATATAACGTGCTTTGTTTGCTTAGGCATCCAAGAATATTCCAGTATTGTAGACTACTAACAGTTGTTAGTAAGGATTTGTTTGTCATAAAATACCAGTAACTGACTCCCAGAGAAGTCTCTAATAGTATTTTGGAGGATATTCTGGCTTAGATACAGACAAAATCTGAAAAATTCTGCATATCTTTTTGGACCTAGAATGGATTCTTACTTTTAGGGATAAAATAAAAAGGAGATGTATTTTTTAATCTTCTGGTATGAAAGGTATTTTGGTTTCAAAACTGTGTGAAGTAGTACTAAAATTAAATTAAATAAGTCTGATTACATGGGTTTCATTGCCAGACAGTCTCCAGATTTATTCCACAAGAGATATAACAGATTTGAAGGTGCAAGATGGAATTAACGATTTCTGTAAAGCATTTACAGCACTTTGTTTTCACACAGTAGTTTTTTGAGGAGCAGAATGTAGTTGCAGACTCCTACACTTAGGGAAAGCAGGTTTGCTGTGAAAATCTTCATTGCTTGCTAGAATGGGGTTCTCTCTTAAGTAAATTTATTTTCATACATCTGTGTTTTCCACCATCCTCAGTGAAGTGTGTGATTTCATTCAAAGGAGTGCCCACATGCCCATTCCACTGCTGGTGTAAGTGTGTAGCTCTCTGCTTGAGCCCAGAGTCTCTCCACCAGAAACACATGTCCAGAGATTAGTGCTTTGTAGAGCAAAGTCCAGCAACTGCACTTAACTTTTCTCTCAACTATCTCTTGCCTCAAAATGTAATTTCTTATTGTCTGTATTCAGGAAACCTATATTTCTTTGGAGTTTTAGTAAATTATCAGTAGATGCTGTTCAGATCTGGAAGTCTGTTGACTTTCAAAACTGCCTCACAGCTCATATACTTGTCAGAGCACTTGTCTTCTGCAATCAAAGCTTCATGAATAAGAGCCTAAAGAAATCCCATGTCCTCGGGTTTGCTATGTCTGCCAGAGGAAGCCGAATCTCCTATTTATCTCCAGGGTGTATCTATGTGGGAAGGTCAAAGGTCCATGTGCTGTCTTCAAAACCCCAAAGCACACAGCACTTCAGTTCTGTTTTGCAGAGCCCTAGCTCCTACTCTGGAAGTAGCTACTGTCCTGCTTTGCCAGGGTGGAGGGCAGGGTCTGTTCCTGACACAGTCCTTCTTGTGGGTCATGTTGACTGTGAGAATTGACTTGGCTGACAGAAGAGCCACTCCCCTTTTATCAGTTCTCCATTCCATAAAGCTTCTTGCAAGCCTTCTGAGCTCATGAAGATGGATGAGCATCATGAGGTGCTGTGGCTTTTATCAAAGCTTTGGCATCCATCTGATGAAAATGTAGCTTTACTTCAACAACTGAACTCCAAATGCAAAATACCAATCTTGTATTCTGAAGTTGTGCTGTTCACAAGGCAATTTTTGACCCTCTTCTTCCATGTACTTCTCCTTACTATCACCAGATCAATCTGTTGGAAAGTAGCAGGAGAACCCATGTTTTTGAAAGGGCTGATAGATCAAGTAATGAATTTATACACCCTCTTATTGCTGTACATTCCAGTTACTCCATCAAAGATTTTCCATATTCAGAGCAACTGCTGTTCTCCTTTCTAAGACTGCTTTTTCTGCTCACTAAATTGAGGTGACTTGGCTCACTACCCCACATCACAGTACCTCAGCTCAGTAACTCAGCCACGCTATTCTTGGATTTCCCTTTCATAAGGTGCTTTTTATGACACTACGTATTGTTTGCTGTTTTATTTCTAGCAACAATTATATTACTCCATTGGATTAGACTCTTCAAGGAGTTTGAGAGAATAAAATGCAGTATAACTGCCTATGTGCTATGAACTGTCTAAATCTTTTTTCACAATGTTTCCCTGTTTCTTGGTATGTGCTAACTATAAAATAATTGTAAAAAAACTTGTAGAAGTGTTTTTTTATATTTTCAGTAAGACCATGTATCCTTAAGGAAAAACTGCTGGAATTTATAATGCTAAAGCTGGAGCCTAACATAATGATTGAGTGTTGCCTTATGTATACTGATTGTCATTTTATAATGCTTCATTCCTTTTTATCTTTCTGGTTACTTAAAGTTAGTTTGTGAGAAGTATAAATCAAATTTGCAGTATGGAAGTTATAATTTGCTGTTCTTTAAATGCCCAGATTTGTCGAAATATCAGTTATGGTGTTCTAAATTTTAATACAACTTAATTAATTTATTTAGTACAATTTCCTTTTCTATATGTTACACTGGAACATATTTGCATAAATCCTGAAAATGTGAGCTTTGTTTGAACCCTGAAATTTTTGAGAGCTGGAAAAAGATGTGGTTTTTCCTTTTTTTTTCTTGTATTAGACCATTGGATCTTTTTTTCGTAGTTCTATTACCAACTGAGAGGAAAAAAGTCAAAAGATACATATTCTGTTTTTTTCACAGTGCACAGCCTTGCACTGTCAGAAATGTCACAGGTTAATGGTACAACTGAGCTCTATTTATCTTATTCTGACAGCTTGTCCAATGTTGTACATCTAGCAGTGGCATCTCTCCTAAAGTAAGTGACATTTTTAGCCTTTGTTCTTTTCATATGGGCCTATTAAAAGGATTTACAGTAATTCTACACTGTTTTTGTAATAGGTTGCTCCTTATTATGTGGAATTACAGTGGAGATTTTAGGCTAATTTAATTCCATAGAATAATTAATACACTGTTGAAAATTAAAGTCTCACCTTAGAAATCTGAAATTATAGGAATAGATTTTGTGAAAAATGATGGTATGTATTTTTAATTTTACAACCTCTCTATTACACTTTATAAATTATTTATGGAAACTAAAAAAGGCCAGCATGTGGTAGACAGCAACTTAATTTTATCCTCAAAAGTTATGAATCCTAACCAGTGGTTATTTATTGATGACTTATAAAATGTATCAAATTTTTTTTGCTGAAATGGGTTTTATAAAGCTAGAGCTAACTAAAATCTAATATTCCCTGATGAAAAAATTAGGTTTTTTCATTAAACATGTTAAAATTGACTGTTGGGCAATAGCTATATGAAAACAAACAGAAACCTCTCAAAGAATTGTCACATTTTCAGAGATGCTTTATTAAATTAAATTTAATAGACTTAGATATAATTTTAACTTGGATGGCAGAAACAGTTGGTATTTTTGCCCTTGACTTAGAAGAAGCAGAAATTGAAATCAGGTGGTGTTTCAAATCCTTTTTTTCTTAGTTTCGATAAATTAAGTGTTTGATAAAAAGAGAGACAGTTATCTTTTATGGTCTGGACACAGTGCAGCTTTATTGGATTCTGTGAAGAATAGAGTAGTATGGAATATTGCAGTTCGAAGTACAGTACAATGTTCATCTAGTCCAGCTCCAAGACTGTAATCTTTTGAGTATGCCTGGACAGCAGTTCTGGATGCCTCTGTGTTTTGTGCAAGTCCATTCCCTTCTTAAAAATTAAATGCTTAATTTATAGTTTTGAAACAACAGGTACAACAGATATTTCCATTCTGATACATCTGAAGTCTTCTCAAAAAAGACTTTTTCTGCTTATATATTTCTTGCTTTTCTCTGCATATTTAAAAAAAAAAAAGCAGACTTACATAATCATTCCAGACTATTTTGTAACAAATCTGACAAATGTAGGAATATTCTCTTCCTCATATTTACAGTACCTGGATGAAGTCATGTCTGAAGTATTCTGAATCAATTTTTATTCAAAATTATTAAGCATCACTTTATAATTATTATTCTTTTTGCTTCCACATTATTTCACAATGTCTCAGTATTGTTTCATGGAAATGGTAAAGTTAACGATACTTCATTGTAATTTTAAAGTTTTGAGAAATTATTTGCATTTTATAAGGTACAACACATTTCAGCATGGCTAATTCGTGCATCCAGGAACAAAGAATGAAAGTAAGAGACACTGTCTTCAGAAATACAGTTAACTGCAGCACAAAACATAACCATAGCCCACCACTACAGAGCACTTCATCCAACTCTCCCCAAAACCCAATCAACCAGCCAACAAGAACCTCCCCCTTAAGGTTCTTTTTAAATTTTTGTGGAAATACTGTGGCTAAAAAAGCTAATGGGGGTAAGTGGTGGTGTTTTTGTTTTTAACTAAATAGTTATTATATCTCAAAGTTGATGTGGAAATTTGATCTTCTCTATGCACACAACATCAACAACGTTGAGATCAAACATTAATGAACTTAATACTGGATATGAGTTTGATGAACAATTTCAAGAAGGATGAGAGCATACTGGGATGGATCCAGGGGATAATGGCATAATTCATAACTCGTGAAAAACAGGTTTTGTGACTCTTACGGAATAACAGTCTAAGAGTCCACAGCTAGAGGTATAGGGGCTTTAAAAGAACCCATACCCAAAACTGTCATGAACAGTCCTGATGTTTTATGAGAGCTGGATTGTGGCCTTTTATTTGTGTTCACCCAGTGACAGACTTATATATTTCTGTCTTTCAGATAAAGGCCAGAAAGTATCGAAGACAGAATTTGTGCAAGTTTAACTGTTTATTTTCCTAGCATACAACAAATGAATTTTTGGAAAAGATTATCTGATGCCATTACTAGTGGACTTGAAAATCAGACTAAACACCTATAAAAAGACACGATTTTTCTGCCAAACTGAACGGAACTAAGAATAATCTGAGAATGGGGGGAAAAGGAGTGCAGGTTTTATGCCAGAAGTCAGGAGTTGTTTGTTTCTTTCCCAGTCTGCCAATCCATTTTCTGATGAGGAGAATTTAAAAATACATAGTAGCCATATAAGTGTAAATATAAATAAAACCACTATCTTTGCTTGGCTGGAGTTTATTTCCTATAATCCAGATGGAGGAAAATAACATCAGTCTTTAAGGTGATGTCATATTTTTCAATGTATTTTAAAGTAAATTATGTTGTTTGCTGAAAATTGAGCTACTTTTTCTTCAGTCAATCATTAAATTTCTAACATAATGGAAATTTTATGACAATGACTTAAGTTTCTTCAGGTACAATATTATAGCATATTGACATATGGTAATACCACCAAAATTATTTTATTTCAGCATTAATAGCAGTTCTAAGAGGTTAATAAATCAAATAGGTACTTTGAGTTCTTGCATTTTACATAAAAGTATCTATTACAAATATTGGGGCTGTATCATCTAAGTCTTTTACTGGAAGTTATTGTGAAGATATTTTGTATACACTGAAACTCATGCTCTAAAATTTTCTTCTTTCATGACTTGAGTCTTGATTTTAGAACACAGAAATAATAATTATTTTATATTATTTTGTGGATTATGGGGTCCTGCCTACTGTAGTTAATAAAAGAATAATTAGAGTAAAATTCGTGTTCACCAGAGGTATTAACAGAGTACATTTTTGTAAAATGAGTGTTTAAATTAATGAGCTTATGCAGTGATAAATGTATTTTTCTCAGTAGCCTTTTTGGATATTTTTGCCTTCCCAAATGTTGTTTTCTCTTCTATCCTAATCACATAACCATCTCTCAACATCATATTGTGAACATTAATTATTTTTCTTTTAATTGTTTGAATGGCATCACCTGCAACTAACTGTCAAACCGAACAAGTAGATTCCTTCCAGAGTGAGTATTTATGCTCTGTCAGTGTCAAGAAGCCCCAAGTAGAGTCCTATAATTTAGAATCAGAAGAAGTTCAACTAAGGTGCTCTCCAAATTTTACTGGTGTGTAAACTGTTTAAACATTATTGATTATTTTAATGATGGGTTTCCAGTCAGATGTTGATTTAATAGTATCTGACATGACCCAATATATAATAATGATGAATATAACATCAGAGGCAAACTAATTTTAAAGCAGTCTATCAGGAAATTGTTACAACTATGAACACAGACGTATCCATTGTGTTTCATAGAATCACAGAATATCTCAAGTTGGAAGAAACCCATAAGGACTGTTGAGTCCAACTCCCTGCTCCTCACAGCACTACCTAAAGCTAAACCATATGACTGAGAGCATCATCCACACACTCCTTGAACTCTGGCAGGTGATAGTCTGACAGTTTTGAATAATCAGTACAACAACTGATTTCTTTAACATGAAAACCTCTTTGTCATTTTAGGTGATTTTGACCTTTGTCATTTTGAAGGAGTTCGAGGGCAGGGAGGATTTCATTTGTCTCAGCCAATTGTGAGTTCACACCAGGATTACTTGTCCACTTCTGATCTCCCTACTGCAAGAGACATGTGAACATAACAGAGAAGAGTTCAACTAAGGGCCACGGAGACGGCTCATGACAGCAGCATCTCTTCTAAAGGTGAAGACTCAGAAAGCTGGGACTGTTCAGCCTGGAGAAGAGAAGGCCTGTGGGGATCTCATCCACGTGTACCAATACCTGAAGGAAGGGTGCAAAGGGGACAGAGCCAGGCTCTTTTATATGGTGCCTGGTGTCAGGACAGAGGCTGTGAGCACACTCTGAAATGCAGGAGAGTCCATCTGAACAGTGAGGAACACTTTTTTTCTGTGTGACTGAGTACTAGCACAGGTTGCCCAGGGAGGTTATAGAGCCTTCATTTTTAGATATATCCAAAATCCATTCGGATATTATCCCAGGCAACTGGTTCTAGGTGGCCCTGCTTGAGGAGGGTTGGACCAGCTGACCTCCAGAAGTCCCTTTCAGCCTCAACCATTCACTGATTTCTTACAGACGTAAAATGGGCTCTTTAATATACTGAATATCAAAAGAGTGTCTGGTTTTAGCCTGATACAAATGTCCCTACAATACTGAGCTATTCTAGCTTTACTTCAGTATGACTGAGACTATGTCCACAGCTATCTGGCAGGCCAGTGGCACAGCATAAATAAAACCAAGGTCCTTGGATAGTTTCATCTGCTTTCTTCAAAAGAGGTGTCATTAAGAGAAGTGCATAAAATATCCTGTTTTTCTTCTTTGATAACAGAAACATTCCCCAGAATTATATATTCCTTTCCAGACTTTAGAATTTGTTTTCTTGGTGAGTTGTGTTTTTTTTTTTTTTTTCTTGTATATCATGAGGTCATCAAAGTTTCTTCCCTTGGCTCCAGTCTTCATGGATTTATTCTGCAATGGGAACATATTTTGAAAGGCAAACTATCTTGGGAAAGGAACGAAGGACAGTAAGTGTGAGGTAGATCTATAGTCCTTTTAGAAATGCTGCACTGACTAATTGCTCTATGTAACAGTTTTACAGAACCTGAGTAATTTCTCTACATAATACATATAGTAGAGGAAGGAGATTTTGGGTTTTAAAATGCTGGGTATTAAATTTTGGGTATTATTTCTCACTCAGTGGTACGACAGACTACCTTAGACTTCACAGAAGAATCTTAAAACTGTGGAGGAAAACTGTCATTATTGAAAGCTGGAATTTAGCCAAGAAAATTGAATAAATATGTCTATTCCTGGAAAGAACCCATATATCTGACTACTCAGAAAAATCGCATGTACTTCTCTTTAAAAGTAGTTCATTCATTCTTTTTAGCATACTAGTCCCAGGTTATGAGCAGTCAGTTTAGTATTAACTGAGTAAAAAGAATATTTCTGAAGTGAATTTTTGTTTATATCAATCTTTCTTGGTTGTGCAAGATGAAATTTTCAAGGGTATTTTTAATTTTTTTCCTGTTGAATGGGTGAGTTTGATCATTTGTATGCTAAGTCATTTGATTACAGAACTGTTTTTCCCCCCTTATGTTTCCCATTTTCCTGCTGAACATAAATCTATCATTTCAGAATATAAATCTTCACAGAAATTTCCCATGCGTTTTTATCTTGTTTTGTAGAGTTGGACTTTTGTTATCATGTCACAAATAAGCATTTTTACTAGTATTTGGGCTCTACATTAAAAGCTCTACACTTCATCTTACTCTGAGAAGCAGAAGGATCGTATTGGACTGTGAAAGCCAGGGAAACTACATGTTTGACCTCCCCTGTTTGATATTGTGCCATTTTTAAGTATCCTTTGAAAATATGTTTTGCAGGTCAGTCCACCCACTCCCATTGCCCTCTGAAGTGATTGATGTTGCCATTCTCTCTGATCTTAATCGACTGAGCCAATCATCCATCATGACACAGCAATAGATATCTCTCATAGATATTTATATAAAATTAGTTTATTTATGTATGCAAGTATAAATTAATGGGAAGTGTAGGTAAGAGGAGGTGTTCACATGGAAACATTGGCATGTTGGTGAGGGGCTTGCTGAGTGAGGGTCAGTCAAGCATAGAAGGTAACAGCTCATCATAATCTAACTATTGAAGCATCAAAGAAAGGTGGGAGAGAATAGGGAAGTCAGAATTTTTTCCTGAATGCGTTTGAAGTAAATAGGTTTGTGCAGAGGGAGACTGAGACCTACTGGGATTTCTGGAGAATCCTCCAAGCATTATAACTATAAAATCTTGGTCACTAGGTGAGAATTTCCTCTTTGGTATCAACTGGGGTTGTAGGACATGCAGGAGAGAGTGTTCTTAAGGGATGCAGGGAAGAAAAGAGATCAAAACAATCGAATACAGGCAGATATTTCTAACCAGGATTTCAGTTCCAATCTCACAGTAAATAAACCCTGATTTTTCATTCATTTCTTTTCTTCCCTCTTTTATGAAGTATTTTCAACTCTTCAGTCTCCTTTGGATTTTGAAAATAAATATATTTATTTTAATCTCATTTTAGGTTAGATTAGTAAGTGGTCAGGACATAAGAACACTGCCTGATGGACAGAAATCCTGTTGTCCCTGCTTCAAAATTATTTGTAGGATTTTTGTTTGCGTTTGTTTGTTTGTCTTTAACCTAGCTGCTAAAACTTAAGCACTCTGAAGACAGAAGAGGAATTTGGAGTTAGCACTTTCTGGTCAACTTAATTTAAATGCTTTTATGTATTTGTGAGCAAGATTACCTCTGCTTGTCAGCACCTCTTGCTCCTTTTCTCATTGTTGGAGTTTTTCCACTGCAAAGGCATGTTTAAAGCACTAGATTGCTGGAAATAATGTTGCTCTCTTTTGTGTGTGCCTAATTTGTGGCCTTTAACTTCCTATCAGCTGACTTAATGCCTTCTTCCCTGACACTGACCTGTGCTGAATCATGTATTAAAGTGTCCACGTTCCCTCATTTATTGCACTGACTGTACAATTGTCAAGTCTGCATTTGCATATCTCATTCTAGAGCTTCTCCTAGCACTGGGAATCTGGATGTGGTAGCACTTAGTTTTAATTGGATGTTATAGGAGTGTTAACATCAGTAAAGTTCATGTCTTTCTAATATTGCTTGAGAGACCATTATTGTTATTGGTTATGATCAGATGTTCCATTGTCAATGCTGAAAAATTATTGTAATTTACAGCTGATGAATATATATGAGGTAAAAAAAAGTTCATAGTTATTCCCTTAGGAAGACAGTACAGAGATTATCTAATAACATTTTTTCCCCTCTGTAACTGCTAAAACATAATTTAAATGAGTGAACGTGATGTCAGAAGCTTTGATTTGTCAAGGGAATTAAGTGTGGACATAAATATATGTAATTTTGCAGTCATGTTACTGATTGAACTAGTTTTTGTTCTATATGAACCCTTTACACAGCTGTTCAAAACTCTGATTTTTCTCTATAGGTATTACTTTCTCCTTTCCAGTGTTTTTGTGTGTGTGTGTTTGGAATTTTTTTTTAAGTGTATTCAAAACTTTTGGGTTATTTTTTGAAGAAATTAAAATTCCAATCAGACTTGAATGAGTTGATGTCATTTTATAACTTGAAAATTGTCTCCTTAGGAAATACGAACTACCCTAAAATTTTTTTAGGATCTGAAATAAATTGTGAAATCATCTAACTAAGAACAAGACAGCTTGATTTTTTTAAAATCAATTTTCATATATACAAATAATGATTTTTACATATGTAGGCAATGAAGACTAGGGAAGAGTCCTCACAAATTTTCATGGTTTTATTAGATGGGAAATAAAACTAGTCATTGAGTGATCCAGAAGTATATTGTTTTTTATTATGTCGATTTTTCAGTATTGTCCATAAAATGAGGTAACCACTGAGGCAGTGCATTGCTAATTTGTCTGACCTGCAGTTTTGTTTCCCTGCTGATAATTTCTGTACACACATTACAAACCTAAAATAATTGTGTTTCTTGCTAGAAAGGGGGATGTATACGCAGAAGAGAAAGTGCATGGTGTGGGATGTCCTTGGGATGGCTACTGAATGTCTCTTACAGAATCTTGACTTTTCTCAGATTTCAAGTTAATGAAGCTAAACCTGTAGTAATTGCTTTCATAACATGATTAATGGTGACACGTTTGGCCAGTTGGGCTATGACCCAGTAAAACACTTCAGCACATGCTTATCTTTAAACCTGTGAGTAGTTTTGAGGAAATCAATAATAGTTTCACTGCTAGGCCCCATTTTTGCCTTGTAGTACTTTGTTGTATTTGGATTTTGAGAAATAAGCTAAATTCTTGAAAATGCTCTAGTGTTAATTATAAAATATGTTTAAGTCATGCATTTGACAAGTTATAATTAAAGTAGTTTATATAAATTATATGGCACTTGATCTATGTACCCACTATGCATTTATGTGCTTAGAATTTATCACAATGTCTTTTCAGTACATAAATGTTATTGTATTTATGTTCTGTAAAAGCAATGAAGTCATACTATTATCCCATAATAAAATTTCATTTTGGTGTTAAGTCTTTGGCGAAAAGTGTAGTGAAATATTCAGGGGTCTTGCTGAAGTACCACAAAACTGGAAATCAGGTTTATGTTTTCTGCATATGTAATGAAAGCCTAGACATTTGGCCTGGGTTAATATTCCACAGAATTAATTCCTTATTCTTATGTAGAAGTAAATGAATGCTCTGTATTGGAAATATAATAGCAATCAACAGAGGGAAACTGAGTTAGTACCAAACTCTTCTGAACCCAAAAGTACTGTTTCATGTCTGGGTTTGTGTCACCTTGTGAAAAAAAGAGTTACATTGTGGTGGTGCATCCGCCCCCCTTCCAGGCTGCACTGTGGTCTGAGAAATGCTCGTTAGGCCTCAGCCTTGAAAACGGCACCCAGGCTCACCTCTTCCCAAGCTTATCAGAGCCGCTGTCTGCTTCCAGGAACTGCTGCTGTCTAACCAGCTCCAGTTTTCCGTATGAACAGCCTTGGAAACTACTTTTCTTGCCTGAATGCCATAACATCCCTCTTCTCACACTTTCAAACAAAGTGCCAGCCCAAACTGTGGCCAGGATAAAACATTGGTATGACTACAGCCCACTCGCTTGCTACCCTATAAACAGTGGTCCAAAGTGAGCCCCTTGGAGCTCTCCTGGACCACAGTGGGCTGTGAACAGCACCCTCCCTGATTGGGGTGTCTAGAGCCAGGGAACTTTTCACGTTTGCTGTACCTGGAGGATTGCTGAAAAATGAGTCCTGGGCTGATACCCTCACTCCCCGAGGCCTGACCCTTCGCCCACGAGGAGATGTAAAGGCAACAGCAGTGAGCATTTCACTGACCTCTGAGGGGAATTTTTCACAGGTACCTTTCTTGCACTGACTCTTTGTCTGTGTGCACACACACATACGCTATGGCAAATCTGGGAGAAATGCTGGTTTCTTAGATGTTTGAGTACCTTAGATATCTCAGTGAGGCCTGTAAGTAAGGTTAAGTTATAGTTATAAGCTAAGTTAAATGCTGCTAAGTGTTATTCTTTTGTTAAGTTGCTAAGTCTGACTTTGAAGTCGTAAGTTAGATTAAGTGCTGTTAAGTGTTATTCCTCTGTTAAATTGTTAAGGTTAAGTTATAACTTAAGCTTAAGTTATAAATTAAGTTGGGTATAAGTTAAATGTGGTTTGTTGAACTTTTAGGCTTAAGGTATGATTAAGTTAAAGTATTGTTAAGTTTATAAGTGCTGTTAAATTTTTAGGCCATATTCCTTTTTATCCTTGCTCTCACTACCCTTTTGTCACACATACACCCCCCCCC
>VZRZ01004061.1:4609692-4683680 GCA_013398175.1 Climacteris rufus | reverse complement strand
CCCCCCCATACACCCCTAGATAGTTCTCAGTTCATTTCTGTTTTGTTTGCCTGGATTTTATTTGGTTTTGTTGTTGCTTGTTTTGCCTTGGTGTGCCTTAACTGTTCTGTAAGTTAGAGTGAATCTTGCAAATGAACTTTGTTGTGCTGTTGCTTAATATTAAATCTGGTTTTTGCTCATACCCTTGCCAGTGATTTCTTAAGCGATCTCAGATGCTCGTAGCATACGTTTCTGCAGCAATTGTTGTTTATTTTCCCCGAAACTTGAGTATCGGGTTTGTGTGCATTCCAAACACAAAGAAGTGAGATTTTTGGGCTATGAAAATACTTCATGAATTTGATCATGAGGAATTATTTTGAATTAAGTTGAGTACTGGAAGAAATTTTTTAAAGAGCTAAGATTGTAGACACAGGTGACTGTTGTTCAATTCACACGGAGTGTATTGATATCTGACACTTTTTTTGGAAATGTAGATATCTGAATCAGCAGTAAGAGCCATTCAGGAAGACTAAACTTCTAGATACTTAGCTTTTTGAGTGGGAATTTCAGCTGTGATATTTACTTCAGCATAACGTGACATGGCAGATTATTCACATAATTCATTCCAAAAATCAGTGACTGTATATAAAAGCTCTCATGTGCTGTGGAACACAGTTTTGTACTGCATATGTGCTATTTTATACTAGCATTTAAGGGATAATAAATCAATAACTGAGATTACAGCAATAACAGGAAATTAAAATATTTATAAGAATCATGGACTAATCTGTCCTACTGAGGTGCAGTCAGAAGTCAGACAGCTGCAGAAGTGTCCTACTACACTGGTAGCAGAGGTGGTTTCCCTCGTATGGCACTTCCAGGACCAATAAAACACTTGGATAATAGCTTATGAACTAAAAACTCAAAGTTGATGATTGTTTCATATATTGCAAAATGTGCAGACACTCATTTCTTACATGTCAGAGGAACTTCTTCAGTTAAAAATGGGTCTGGTTTTGTGTGATTTTCATTTTTTAGTCAGATTCAATTTAGTTAGGCTTGATGAGGTTTTGGTTGGAACTGAAGCTGTTTGTTCTGTGCTAGATCCTCCCTTATGTTTTATATCCAAATGCAACACGGAATCACTGTAGTATTGAATTTGTGTTTTAGAATGATGGTATTTGTGTGCTCATGCACATGTTACCTCAACACACTGACCTTCAGACTCTTTACTGCATTCCAGATTGAGATGCTTTTCTGGTCTGTGTAGTTTCTGGAAATTTCAAGAGAAAAGCTTCGGGAAAAAACAGAAACCATTTTTTGGTCATTAATTGGGTATTTCTACACGCATTTTTCCTTCTAGAGACATTCAAATTGCCTTAAAAATTTCCCTCCAGAATTGCATTGAAAGCATTTTAGCATATGTATGTTTAAACTTTTTGCATTGGTGTTAGTGCTGCAGATGAAAGGAGTTTCAAATTATTGTAGTCAATAAGGGTAGTCAAAGAATTTTATATAGAGATGGAGCGTAACAAATTACAACAATGCGGTTTGAACTACAAGATGACCTGCTGCTTTCTTAGCAAAATTTGCCTGAAACACAGAGAAAAACTTTAGCTTTTTCATTTAAGAAAAGAGATCCTAGACTTTTCCCAGTCACTTCAAGATCATGGGGCCATGGGTTCAAATTAGCTATAGCTACATAATAGAACAATAAGATTGTTTAAATTCTGTACTTATACATAATTACTAGTAAGGGAAACATTTAATGTTGATACAGTTTTCAAGTTTAGATATCAAGTAGTCTACACCTCAAAAATTTTTCAAAGGCTAGACTGCTTTATTAACACCAGGATGGATACACTACCTATGAATTTGACAGCATTTAATTGGTATAAAGATTGGTATTTGGTATTGGTATTTGTATACCATTGGTGTACAAAGCTCCTATCATGGAAAAGATAAGAAAGTGCAGCTGTTTCCAATACATTATAAAAGTCAGAGTCTAATGTTTGGTCTCATATTTGACAGTATTCATTTAGGAGAGCTTTTGTGATAATAGGCTTCTCAGGAGGCATAAAAACTCAAGTAATTTGTCCTTAGATTTTTGAAGCCCAGAGCCTCTGACTGTGATTAAAATGGTTGGTAGTGTTTTTGCAAAAATAAGGTGTATATCTTGCCTGGTTACTTTTGACTAAATGCTTCCCTCCAATGCATGTTCATTTGTTTTTAAATGGGTGATGTTTGAATACTGATTATAAATTCCTTGCCTTGGTTGTGTGTCACGTGTTTGTGCCCTGTTTTGATAGAAATTCTTTCTGTTGCAAGGGCTGAAGGGTGCCAATTTTGACATTCTCCTCATGCTCTCCAGCTTTCTTCAGAAAAAGTTATTCAGTATGTGCAGGTCACAAGCTGTCCAAGGCATTCCCTGGTTCAACGCAAATATCTCTGCCTGAGGTTTTCCAGTATGTGGTCTGGGAAGTCTGTGATAGATTTTAAGAGTTTTGAACTAAGGCAACCTTCTGAGAACACCGTAGGAAAGGAATTTATGAGACAGCTGACTTGAGACATCCATCATCTTTTACAGTCCTATTTGTTGCTGTTTACTGCAGCCCATACTGTTTTACACTTGGGCATGCAGCAGATGCCAGATTTTTTAATATATATTTTAAATGGTGTAATGTACCCGAACTTCAACATCTCTGCAGAGTTTGACCCTCAGGCATCTTAAATTATTGAGACTCTTGAAAGAAGTATACTGCACATGTGGGAAATATTATTTTTTATTAGAGGGAAATAGCCATAATTAGTGCTTTAGCTATCTTGTTAATTCCCTTTTAAAACTTTGAGTGATTAATGTGGCAATTTCTAGATGTTTAAAATGTAAATGAAAATGTTTAAATACATGTTTTATAAGAGTTTTTAAAAAATCAGTATAAAAATTAAGGGCCAAAATAAAAGTAAAATCTTTCAGGAAAATTGCATACAGATAAACAGAATAATTGCATGCAAAATTTATCTAGAGTTGTTTTAAATGAATTGCAGTGTTAAACTCACTTGCTCAAAGTTGCTTTCCTTGCTACTTTTTTTTGTTAAATGTGTTTATACCCCAAAATTTTGCACACTTCCCATGTTGTTACTACCTTACTAAATGTGTTGCTGTCATGAAATTTCTTCTCTTATTCAGACAAGGCAAAATTTATAAAGTATTATAATTTATTTTAGCCTTTGAATGTCATTTTAAGCTCAAGAGTTTCAAGTTTTAATTTGATCTCAAATTTAATATTGGTTGCATCAGACTTTTGGATAAAACCTCCTCTGATGACTACTTTACTTTTCTGTCTTCGGTACTTTGGAGTTTAAGATAGGGAGGAACAATGAAGTAATTTGTTGTTTTGTTGTGTAAAGATTTTATAGCAAGTGTTTAATGGGTTGCTATTGGTATTACTAACTGCTATACTAACAGAAGGTTGTATTAGTCACAATTTTTCTTGTTGCTGTCCTGTATTTCTACAAAGATGCTACTTAAGAAAGCTCAGAATGACTAAGATACCCTCTGCAGTTCCACTGTATTTTGACATAAATCCCACATAAAGTCCCACATGATTTTGATGTGTATGTTTTCTGCTGTATCAGACTGCTACAAAGCAAGCCATGTGTAATCAGTGATGTATTTGTTATAGCTACATACTTAAGGCACTTTATTTTCATGCCACAATTTATATACAAGTTCTCTAAATCCCTGGAGAGATTTAACAGTTCCATGGGATCCAGATCCTATAAAAGAGAGGAAATCTAACTGTGAAACTGTTAATCTTCCTATCCAGGAAAAAGGTGAATTCTGCAGTATTTATTTATGTTATCTTTGTTGCCCAACATAATGTGATTTAGTAACTGTTTTTCTCTCAAGAGAGCTTATTTTAGGAGAAAAAGAAGTTCAGTGGCCTCTATTTTCTCTTGACCCGATATATAGAATTATGTTAGGCAATTTTGCCTTGTTCTTTCCAGTACCACCCTTTCCAGAGAGTTCTGTAAATCCATAAACTAGCATATCTGTTTTCTTGATCTCAGATAGAGCTACTTTAGTATTTTTTTTTTTTTAATTTTTCTGACATCCTAAGGTTTTTAAAGACCTTTATAGGGCATGGGAAGAGGAAAAACAGTCATTGCTGTGTAAGTGAATGTCGCAAGAGTTATCTGTAACACATTTCAAGTTCATAGTCTGAGATATCAATTAGCAATTTGGCTCCACTCTATTTGAGCAAATACTCTCAGATAAAAACTAAACCCACACAATTCCATAAATTTGTTTTCTGGAACTTGTACAATTAATAAACGTTGATGACTGTAATGGACGGTTGTTAGCACAGTAACTTATGTTGATGTGACCTTAGTTCTTGTTGGTGTACAGAGAGGATTCTAAATTAAGCATTTATTTGAAATTTTATAGCTAAACTTGTCCATCATCTCATTTAACAGATTAAACCCCACCAATTTTATGCTGCAAAAGCAGAAAAACAGACAAGGGAAGAGAAGAAGATGATAAAATAATAATTTATTATTTCTAATGCAATTAATAGAAACTTTTTTTTTTCTGAAGCAATTAGTAGAAGAAAACTGCTCATTTTGCTATTTGTGTAATCCTTAAGTTCCTGGAAATTTAATTTGCTCCTTTGTGATTATTGAATAGAAAGTCTTTCCTGCCCTTAAGAAACAGAATATTATGTTATGGTACAAAGCCTGAATATGAGACAGTACAGATGACAGATTTATGTCTAAATGTCTTCTGATTTTCTCATTTCTTGATCTTAAAACAAAGTTTTCTCTTTAGTAGTTTAGATATTTTAAATATTGGCTGAATAGTATAAAAATGTTTACTGTGAGTTTTATACTTGTAAGCATTAGTTTAAAAATGAAAGAATTACTTTTCTATAGAATAAAAAAGGGCTATTAGTAACATATTTTTTAGTAGATCTCCAAAGACTGCCTTCTGGGGAAAAAAAAATAGGTATTTTGAAGATTGTACAGTTCTTTTTATTGCATCTGGTTGAATTTCTGAAAAGTGTGATGCAAAACTATTAACCACAATATTTTGGGGTTGTTTTTTCAGAAAATATCAACATACTTAATTTTTTGTAATTCAAAATGCATCTTCATCCTTTCTCAGGAAAAGTCATGCTTTTTTGTCTCTAAGTCTGTGTGGCTACATACCAAATCTATCTACTGTAGTGAGAATTTTGAGTCCTCAGCAGTCATAAAGTTTTATTTTGTGGAATTGGGAAGGAATTTTTCCTTAGTAGCTACTGAGTGACAGAAAAGAGAATCCTATAATTTTCCATAAGAAAATACCTATAAGTTAACCAGTACTTCTGGATTTAGACCTTTTTTCTTTGCTGATAGTTTTCTAGATTTTTTTGGGTATAATTGTATTATTATTTTGAGGTGAAGAGTGGTTGACTCAATTACATTTGTGGCATTTTGTGCAAACATCAGACAAATAACAAAAATGCTAATTATATCTCGAGGTGTTGGTCCATGTGTATGTTCTGCTTTTGAAAAAATGAGACCTGGTTTCATCAAGGTCTTCTGCTGTCTTCTGTTTGCTTTAGAAATAAACCAAGCCAGGGTGTGAAGTAAGTCCCCCCTGTGAGGAGGAACCAAAAGCAGTGTTGTGCTCATGCAGATTCAGAGGGACTTAACACATTTTTCACTTTAATTCATAGAGTATTATTTCTGGTTTACTAAGGCCTTTTACCATTGAGGGAGAATCAAAGTAATGCAGATTGTGGGAATTCAGGTGCAGAGATTTTTCAATAGCCTACAAAATATAAAAGTTAATTTTCTCATTTAGTTCCTAGTTCATAATAGTAAATGGTTTAGAAAATTGTATTAGGTAGTTTTCTCTAGTGCATTTGATGTAAATTGCACTAATATTGTGAAGTGCTTTTGTTTAACGTATTCTTTGTAAGTTAGATAAATGAAGGTTTCTGAAGAATGGAATTAGATGAAGCTCATTATGATGAACAGGATCACATTCAATACGGTTAATTTTTTTGTACTGGTGGCACTAAGCCACGTAACTTCACCTTTCCTTTTAAGACTGGCTTTGCTTGTCTATGCATTGAAATAAATTTCCTCAGTCATATAAGCATCACCCAACATGTTTATTCCTTGAACATCACCAAATTAACCAGTGAGGGTTTTCCCATGAGCATAATGATGGTCTTGCACATTTTGTAGTTTTGAAAAATAAGAGAGACCAGAAAGCCGGACTATAAAGGAAAACAAAAGGCTTCGTGACTTCTGCATTAATGATCAATAGCCTTGGGCACTAAACTTGTCATGTATTCTAAAATGCAGATCATATCCACCTTTTGCTCACTATGAGTAAGAAAAAAACCCCAAACTTTTCTGTTTACCAGTCCTTCTGAACAGTAAATGATAATTGAACCACAGTTCATTTGTGACCTAAATTGGGTGCAGGCATTACCAGTTCTTATACTTACAACATCTGAAGGCACAGAAGGGGGTTCTAAACTGTTTCATTTAACATCCTCTCTCATTCCTTAACTGAGTGGATTCAGTAGACCTTAGGCACACTGAGAACATACATAGAAACTGTTAATAGCAATGAATTTCTTTTAATAATGAACTTGAAATTTGGTATTCCTACTGTAACCAAAGCAGTGGTTCATTTACAAAAAATTCTGTCATCTTCTTTGTGTGATACTTACAATAAAGGATTGCTGGAATTTAATGGGAATATAGAAGTATGAGAACAAGGCAAATCACATAATTTAGTGCACTTGAGAACTGTTTGAAGTCCAGCATTACTTGTTCTTGTTAACTGGTAACTGTGACTGGAGTAACAAACAGTAAGTTTCTGGATTTTTTTAATCTTTGTGTAAGTGGAACATCCAGAGGAGAGAGAAGAAAAAAGAAAAAGAAAAAACCCAGATATAAATTAAGGGATGTTTTTAGACTGGACTGGAAAAATGTAATACAAAAAGTCTTTTCTAGGATAATTCTGTAGTAGCATATGGACAGTGGTATTTTACTCCAACTTCAAACACATTTTTTGTCATAGAAGTCTGAATAAAAGGAAATCCAAAACTTTTTTTTTGCTGTAGGTCTTGTATTTTTTAATATATTTTTACCCTGCAGACATATGAGACCAACTGGATTCTGCTTGCTGTAGAACCTTAATTTTTCTCCTTTTGAGAATAAATCCTAATTTGTTTAGAGAGGGTGCTGTACAGGCAATTTCTAGTGAGGGCAGTATGTGTTTGAAAAATAGTTCAATTTTCCTTCCTGACTTCCTGGTATATCAACAAAGAACTCCATCCAATAATGTCCTATCAAAATTCAATCATCCATGAGTTAAGGATGCTGCCTTCCCATGCAGCAGGGCACTACCCCCAGCTGGGACAAATCATTCACCAGGCACAGTTTATAATAGACCTGAAGAGGCCCATGGCCTCCTTTTATGAGCTAGTTGTGCAACTGAATGGCCACAAAAAATATAATGCTAGATCAACTGAGTGGCATCATAATAGAGGAGGTACTGTCAAGTGGTCAGGGAATTTATCTGCGGGAGAATGACCATCATTATATGCACAGCATAACGTTTGGGTTTCTGTCATTCAAATAACCAGATTTCTTCTTTATCCAGTCTTTTCTCACTGAAGCCAAAGTAAACACCTTATGCAAAATGATTGTGTAAAATAATTGAACAATTATTCACAAAGTGAGGAACATCCCCAAAATCAGAAATGAGTCTATGAACACACATGGAATCACATTTAGAAGGTGGCCACTGTGAAAGGTGCAGTGCAGCTTTCAGTGGCAGGCCCCTGGGGATGTGAGGATGAGGAAGGACAGAGTGTGTGCCCTTTATCATACCATTCCTTGCATAGATTTTTTGAATGTCACCATTTTGAAACGAGGTTCTGACAAATAATTTTCCTGTTCTGTTGCTCTCTCTCCCTTTGACCTGACAGACTGGCTTCAGCCTCACAGTGAATTTTCTATCACTGAATTTTCTATCCTGCAGTTGTCCTTTCCTCTGGCTCTTATGCTACTGGAAACCAGTAATTTAATTGGATCTTGTGTTTTTTTGCTATCTTTGTGTTAGTCATTTCCTACAATGTGATTTTTATTGTGATTCATTAACTGCATGTTAGGTCATAAATTATTCTCTCTGTTTTATAAAGTAAGGATGTTTGTGTTCATAAGGGACTGGAACAAACAGAGGAGCAGTTGAATTACTGGCATAGAAATAAGACATTCACAAGAAAGGAGAAAGTAATCAGAGTCTTCAAGAACAAGGAATTAATGTGACACTGCAGTACCCTACATCTGTAATTCATTACGTTTCTAAATTATCAAAAGGCCAGGTTTTAAAAAATAGGCTGATGAAATATATTATTAACCATCAACAGATACAACCTGAATAGCAAGGAGTGGTAGGGAGTGCATTTCTGTCCCTGTCTACCCTCCCCCCAAAAAACTCTTAGCAAAAAGGCAATATAAAACTTGCAGAAAAGATAATTGCAGATTTAAACACACTTTTTTTTCCCCCTCCAAGAATAGTTTGAGATTGGTCTGTGGATGCCCTTTTTAAGTACTAATGTTGTAAAGTCATGTCTGAATTCATGAAGCATTTGCTGAAGGCAGCTGATGATTTATGCAAGTTTGATTTGCTTCATTAAGCATATTTTATACGTGTTTCTGAAGACAAAATTCTAAACTAGATGGACCACTGATATGCAATATTAAGGCAATTACAGTCTCCATTTTCCTTCCTATACATTGCTTTCTAGACACAGTTTCCATTTATTCAAAAAAACCCTCTCCATTTGATACAAGCTATTAAGTTTAGTTATTTTACTTTGCTGGTTTACTAACTTTTACTCTTTGTTACAGCAGAACAATTTTTTCCTGGAGAGTAGGACTAAATCCTGAAAAGAAAATCTCTAATAAGTCTTCGTCTTCTATGCTTATTATCTATAGGTGCTTCTCAGTATGAAATTTGGCCAGATTAGTAACAAGTCTGACAAAATTTGATATTCTGAAGTCATAGTTATTTGTGCAAATAGCAGCTCTTAATTGTTACTAGTTCTTAGTTTTATGGGCTTGAATAGCTTTTTTGAATATTTTTAATCAATTTCCTCTAACATATATTAGTTATAATAAAATGAATATTCTTACTTGGGTTTTTTAATCTGGAAATTCTTGTTTTTTAACTTGCTTGAGGTTTGTGTGGTTGTTACATGAAGCATTTGTAATGGTAGCCACCTTATTATAAAAAATATAATTCATGAAATTAAATAATATAAGGAGATTTTTTTTCCTTTGCTGTATTTTGTGCTTATAAGATGTCTATCCCGAGTTTTAGGAGAATGAAATGTGTTTTAAATGTATACTTTTCAAGTAAATACTTTAAAAACATAGTCATTGAATTAAAATTTCCCTTTGTCAGAGTTTTGGGTATTTTTCTAATTTGTTCTTCAATTCCACAGATGGATTTGGTGTCTAATTACCATAATTTGACTTTCTAGGGCAATGTCTGTAGATGTTATAGTACTATTTCTGCTTGGTACTCAAAGGAATCCTTGTAAGAATTATGCTCATGGAACAGTTTGACAGACTGGTCAAAATTTTACCTGAAGAATACAAATCAATGAAGAAGATGGTGTTTTATAATAACCTTCCCTTGGCTGTGCTTGACTGTTATTTAATTTGGTAGAGAAAATGCACTTTTCTATTCACAGGATATTTTTTTCTACCAAATTTCTAAACTGCTGTGAGCAATGGCATCATTTAAAGTTCTTAAAAGTTAGCAGAACCCTGTAAGTGAGTATGAAGCAATCTATATTTCAGTCCTTTCATAGCTCCTCCCCAAATATTTCTCTGACATAGAAAATTTAATATGAATTGGCATATATAAATTACATAGTGGCATTTACGACATACTGATGAAGACAAGGCTGATGACTTAGGCACTGCAATATGCATTCCGTGGGATTTTGGCAAAACAATTAGACTTTCTAACAACCTCTATTTCTTTTACCTCTGTAAGTAGGCACTGGCTTCTATGGAGATTTATAATTTCATAAATATTAATGGTTTTGTTTCAGGGTTATAAATAAGGGTCTTCTTAAAAGCTAGTAATATGGATTTTAGCAGAATTGTAGCTTCTGCAAAATAATGCTGTCATTCCTTAAATTTAGCATATTTCTGATTATTTCTTCAATATCAGAATTGGTAATTAAGTTCATTAAGTAAATTAAATTCAATTAAGTAAATGGCAAATAGAGTGACACATGAATTTCCCTGAGCATTAGTGTTGAGGTTCTGTGCATCCCCATGCCATTGTGCACATCGACATGCAGAGAAGTGTGTATTCTTGATCTGTGTTTGGCTGTCAGCTGAATTTTATATATAGTACAAATATTCTATTTCAGTATATTTAAGTATTTTATAGAGACTCCTGAAATTGGTTAGATAATATTCTCAGAGACTGAGAAATGCAGTGAATCTGAAGGTTAGATTCTTTGCACGCTGACCCATAGATTTGTATGTGCCTGTAGAACAGGCCTACACATTTCTGGAGATGTTTTGTGGTACTGTGCTCTGTTCCACAGCTACTGGAATTGCTAATTCTCAGCTAAATTTGGGTGTTATAGGGAAAAGGTATTGGCAGTTATTTCAGGGAGGAAATTGAAGCTATCTATGGTATTTAGTTAAAAATTCATATAGTTGAATGGGAGTATTTTCTATCCTGAATATAGTGTTGGTTTTTGTAGTCTAAAACGGTGGTTAAAATATTTTCCAGCATATTGTCTTCTTGAATTAAAAGCTGGAGGTTTTTTGCTCCCCAAAATGGAATAAAAGCACACTTTTAATAACAGTATCACTGTATTATGAATACCTGGAATTTTCACACAATTTGTAGAATAGAAAATTGAAGAAACTTCAGTTTCGTTAAGTCCAGAGACATTTTCTTACACCTATAATTTCTTAATTCCACATTTAGAAATCTTATTAATCATATAATGTGGTTTTTTTTATAAAGAACCACTTCTTGCAGTGTTTACTCAGAAATTCCCTTAATATTAAAGAGATTTTTAGCTAAGTAGAGGTAAGAAATGTTAAAACTAATAGCTTTATCTGAAGCTTTTGGGATTCTCCAAATAAAATATAATTAAAAAAAAAAACCAAACAACAAACCCAGGTCTTTTATGAACATACAGGAGAACCTTTCTAGAAGGTTCAACAACAAACTTCTGTACCAGAAGAGACATTTTAATTTGCATATATTCAGGGGATGAAGTTACAACTTTCATCTTATATTTCTGTTAATATTTTTAGGAAAAAACCTACAAAAATTCTCTTGAAATAATACAAAGTAAAAACTGCTCTGAGTTCATAAAAACTTGTAAACAATTGCTAGTAGAAATAATGTTTTAAAGTGGCATTTTTAAGAAGTACACTTACATAAGAATTCCGATTGGATGAAATTTACTTTTATGAAAGGCACCAGCTGAAGTGCTTCAAGTCACTTAAAGCTCAATTAAACTTGTTATGAAAGTCAGTGTAGAATTATATGTGAATTTTATTCATTACTATTTTACACTGCTTGATTAACTATTGAAAGAGTGTCTAATTGTCATGTCCAATACTGAGAAAATGTGTTAATGATCTTTGAAAAGATTTCTAAAATAAAACCTAAAAGAATAATTAGAACCTGAGTTACTTAGTCTCTTTCTTTTAATCAAAGGAAGGATAATCATAGCAGACCTCACATACATCTCTGAGCTGCTAAAAGATTGAGGTATCTAAAGATGGTTTGTCTGAAGTGAAAGTAACTAAAGTCATAATTGTAGTCCTGCAAAATCTTTGCTCAGAGTCACTGCTTAACTCTGAATGTTCCTAAATTCATTGTGAGCTTGTTCTTGGTGTGGGTGTCAGGTCTACAAGTACTGTGCCTTCCTCATGTGCCCTGAGCTGCTCATGCTGAGGATCTCAGCCCTTAGAACAGCCTAGCTGCTGTCACAGACTTGTCGCTTGTCCATCCTGATCTCCAGAAAGATCCAGATAAATGCATGCAAGATTTAGAAATTTTCTTCCCTACAATGCAAGAGTCTTATGCATGAGCATATGCAACCTGTGATCTGATGCAACCTCACCATTGCAAAGGGACCAGGAAATTAATCAAATATGTAGGGTCTGCTGAAAATGCCTGACTATGTGGCAATTGATATATCCATTTGGCACATAAAGTGACAGGTAGCTTTCATTTCATTTACAACTCTTAGATGTTGCTTTCCTCCAAAAGAAAAAAAACACTTCTGTGCTTGACAGATAGTAAACAGAAAAAGTTGTTTAAGATGATTATTTATTTGGTTATTTTTTTCATGTGTTTTTCAGGATGTCTTGGAATGCAATTCCGTGCAATATTTAGAATTTCCCATATCTCAAATGCATCCTGAAGTTATGTTGTCTGTGCTCAGTCACATAACACCATTTTTTTCAACATAGAGAAGTAATGTTCATGTTTTTGTCTGAGCAGACAGGGTCATGTTTTGGTCACAAAGATGCGATTTCCATCTGTGTTGAATTTTAGTGAGCTTCATGGTTTCCATTAGGAGTAGACACACATCAGTTAATGTCTGTCCCAACAGATGTATTCGGGTGCATGAGAAAACAAACACTTGTTTTGTGTTTTGTACAGTGATGACATATATATAACTTAGATTCACGTGCTGGTATTTCATATTTGCAATCACAAACAGGTTGATTTAAGCACAGTTTTTTTTCCTGTTGCTTCTCTAGCATACAGGTGAACTACAAAATACAGCTAGGAAGCTATTTTACAGTTCTAAACATGCCTGTTTATGCATCTTTGCATTTATCTTCATTTCTATCCATAAGCAACTGTAGCTTTTGTATAGCTGATGCTTCACATAGAAATGGAAGAGGTGCCTTTCTAATCAAGAATGTGCAAAGATAAAAGTAAGAAAATACTGTTAAATGGCTGAAATTAAATGTAGAAATATGCTCTGGGTATTCTGGATTTCTTTGTTTATGAATCTTTGTTTCTTTTTATTCCATCTATTGGGCTATAATGATAAAAGTTGTTATCACAGTTCAGTAAAGTCCAATGTAGCTATCCAAGCTGCCTTGCAAAATCAGATGAATTGTGATTGTCTAAAATTACCCATTTTATTTACCTTAAAGAATAAGCTACTGAAGCTAATGCAGAAGCTAAACTACTGATGGCTTGGGATATTTTAGTACCAACCAATTCCACAGGAAAAGCTACCATTAATCCTACTTGAGACTCAGGATTCTCAGAGATTGGAGCTGTGGCCACCATGTGGATAGGTATGGGTAAAGGTAAAAAAGTGGATGGTCACAAACATATAAGCAGATTGCCAAGTCTGAATGCTTTCAGTGGTTGCCTTTCTTGCAGTTGTATCATAGTCATACATAAATACTTGGTTCCTGTTGTGTCACTTCAGCTAGAAGAGGTATGTGTTAAGATTGAGTCTTGCACTTGCTTCATATATCCATTAAAAATAATACTGTGATTTATGATTTTAAATATGATTTAAACACAATGCATTTGAAAGAAATAATGTATGGCACTTGTTCATTAGTCCAAATGATGTCCTTTGTTTCTCTGGCCACTTTTAGATTTGTTTCAGGTCAATCAAGGCTTTGGAATGTGAAACCTGAAAGATATATGTCTTAAAATTTTACATAGAATTGCTTTTCCTAAACATATAGTTAATCAGTTTATTCAACTGTTTTTGGAGATAACAAGGCAAAACTATTATCCACTTCAAATTTGTAACCTTTCTTCCTTGTTTTCTAATATGAAAAAATATCTGTTGCTATAGCTACTGTTCTGAATGTTAAATTTGCATTGGATCAACAACGAATCAAATATGAGGACCGAGATAGGTACCATTGTGTTATTCGTAAATATGGGGTAAAATTTAGGCTGGAGAGGGTGTGACAAAATCTGTGTATATGACTTAGATTTCCACAGTGACAAACTGTTTTCGTCTTGCCAGAAATCTGAAGCAAATACTCCCCTATTATCAGATCCTGCTAAGGTGTATTTCATCGCAATGTTTGTAGAGAAAAGTGCAGATACGTGAATTTTGTTAACTGTACTTTGAGACTGTATTCACCACAAACATTCCCAAAGTTATTTTTGTTATTTTATTAGGCTTTGGTGCCAAGAACCCTTTTTGTATCAGAGATGTTACCAGAATCTCTATGTGTGTTGGCTGAGAAAGAGGGGAGCCTTGGGGACCATACCAATTATTCTGTATCACAGCTAGGCCCATGTGCATCAAGAAAATACTGTGGGGAAGACCAGGATGCTCTTGCACTTTCTTTGCTCTTCCTGAGTAAAATGAAAATCTAGGGGAGGGGGAGGAAATATTCCAGTCCCTGGTGTGGATTGCTCACCTGAAACAGTGTTATTTAAGTTTCTGTTATAAACCATCTGTTGTTTGTTATTAGAACTGCAGTAACTGATCTTTCCTCATTATTGTTTTTGCATATGAAATGAGCTCTATTTACTTGTTTCCCCAAGGCCGTTGCTTCAGTCATTCTGTTTATTTTGTTCCATACTTATGAAATCTTTATGAAAGAGGAATGCAGTACATTAGGCATTATATAAATGTCTTAGTCCTGCAAAGAAGCTTTCCAGAGACAAAGTATTGTTCAAGGTTCTTGTGTTTACTTTATACAGACAAAGAAACTCTATAGTATATTCTTGCCTTCTTTTTTCCTGGAGATCCTTTACTAGTGGCTCCAGATTTTCCCAACTGTTTTTACTATTTGAGATTCACTCTTGTGAAATAAAGGATTGCTAGAAATGGAGTGAACCATTACTTCTACTGCCTTGGGTCTGTATTTAGATTAGGTCCTGATACATGGATTTTTATGTCAAAGGTTTATGGTCTGTGATGTAAGAATTCATAATTTGAAAATTAAAAAACGTGTTTATCTGTTTGCGGTTTATAAATCTTAGCCTTCACAGAGTGAGTAGTCTAGAGGTCAACATATAACCTGGCTGCTATGGAGATTTATGATATGCTATAGAAACAGCACATTATGATACCATTCCTAAAACTGTGTTAAAAATAAATTGCTGTTTTTGAAAGAAAGAAAATTCAACAAAAGTTTATGTATTAACTCCAAAACGGATACATCCGAATCCTTCTTATATGTGTAGAGTTGAAACTATGTTTTTCATTCATGCAGGAAGGTTGCATCATCTGCCAACACTTTATACTTAGATTTTCTAAAGATAGTTTCAGTATTATCCATCTCTGTGCAGTGTTGTTTTTTACTTTTAAACATACTTGAAAAAACAAACTACACTGGTAAAGTATTTGGGGTTGTCTGTTCCCTAACATTGCACTCTTTGATCATAAACTACTGCATAAAATGAACATGTAAATCTTTAATAGATGCTTCTATACTTATTTATTCTCATCTGACATATGCTGTACTTGCTTTCTGTGTTTCTAATGGAACACAATGTGTGTATGTTTTTGGCTGAGCAATGTTTCTGTTCATTTTGATGTATTTCAGTGTTGTATAATTCAAAGGCTTTAGTTTCATTTTGGATTTTCTAACTTGAAGTAATTCAACTGGACTTGGATACAACCTCTGTATTACTGATGCATTTTCTTGTCTTTTCCCCCAAATAATAATAAAAAAATCTAAACATATTAGTGTGATACTTCACAGTTATCTTTCCCTCTATCAGTTGGATTTGTTTTAACATAAATCTTCACATTAAAGGGATCCGTGTTAAGAAAATAGTTAATTCTTCTGTGTGTTCTACTGAGCTATACATAATTTTCCTTTTATATCCTTCATTTCTTATATTGAAAGGAGTTATGATTTCTAAATAGCCTGGTATATTTAAGTAACTTTGAGATCTCCTTCAATTGTGTCTCTTAAGAAAGCAACTTAATTTGATGTTGTCTTGTTTTGGCTACTTGTTTTTCACTTGTCCTGAAAACACATTTTCTTCTCAAAGGAGTTTTGATTTGCTTTGAGGAGCAACTATTGAGTTACTATTGATGTACATAAATATAATTATATGAGTCTCTGTCATCACAGTGTGATGTCATCTGAAGAAATTTATTTTAAATACTTTTAATGTTGTTGGAAACAGCACTTCATAGGCTTTTACTTTTGCTGATTTAGTTCTGGGGAACAGCAGGCCTGCAAAAGGAGTATGTTTACAACATTTAAATATTAAATTTCATTGAAGCAGCTTTGTTTATGGGATAACTGATGGGATTACAAGCTGGTCATTCCACAAAGGTTAAGATAGCATGTTCAGTGAGTGAAGAGCAATAGTCAATACTGTACTGTTTTTGTGCATTGCATTAGAGTCAGCTTCCAATTATCAGAGGACTGAGTGCACTGAGTGTAGCTACAAAGCATTTTATTGGTAGAGAAATGTCAATGATTGTCATCTTACGCTTCAAATATCTGGCAGTTCAAGTACATCCAGGTATGGTGGGGTAGGGGAATGTCTAACAAAACATCTCTATTTATAAATGTATCGATTTCTATATTCATATGTTGTGTTTAAATGTTCCAGCATATCATAGCTGATATGTAACATTGATTTGGCTAAAGTGGCTGATGGTTCTTAACAGGTAAAAGCTTGTCTGTGGAATTAGTTTGCATTTAAACCTGTAATTTCTGTATGCTGTAGAAAGAGCAGAGAAAACTTTCAATTTTTTTCCCCACCAAAAGGCCCCCTGTTTTTTTTTTTTTTCAAGTAGTTTATTATTTAGTAAGTATTATAAATTTATTATTAAAGTTCAAATAATCTTGCCTGGGAAGAATAAAAATAAATATTGATGTCAAATCAGCTTTGTACTTATGGCAACAATGAAAAACTCGAGACATATGAAGAACCATACATCAAACTGGCAAGCTGGAAACTAGAATTTCTGAATAGGAGCAACAGAAATACAGCTTTAGCATGCTTGTGAAACACATTAATACATTTTCGGTAATAAATCATCCTAAGGAACTTCCTAGACTTAAAGATTTTCTGTTATTTTAAATTTTTTTCTAGTAGACTGATAACTGTGCTATTTTGCTGAAAATAACCTGTCACTAAATTCAGTATTTATGAAAAACAGATTGCAGAAAGATACGATTGAAAATCAGGATACTTTTAAATATTTATGAATCAGTTAAAATATCACCCATATTCTTGCTGTTCATTTCAGATTATAAAATAAACTGCAGTGATTTAAAAAGTGTCTTTGGCTAAATATAGGAATAGTTTATGGCTGTAGACAATTAACAGTCAAATGTTGATGTCCTTAATCAGCTCTTGTTCTTGCAAAACATCAATTTAACTTTAGGTATGATGATTTGAAAATGTTTTCCCAAAAGTTAACTATTTATGTGGTGAATATGGTTATAATACAAGTATCAAATATGAGTTTAAGAAAGGCTATTTCTTGACCTGACATTTGCAGACTGGGATGTAGAGGAAATAATATTCTGTTCTAGCTGGGTTTTTGGTGGGAAGGGAAGTGTTTCAACAGCATAAAATAAACCTTGTGAAAAGGCTAATACCACTCTCCACCTCTTTATATGCAAGTAAAAAAGCCCAGTCCCCTTGAGTAGCTTCAAATGTATTGAAAAGCCTTTAGAAGTTTTAATTTTTTGAGTTCACATTGCATAGTTGTATATTTCTCTTCACATGTCTACCAAGAGTGAATGACCTACAAAAATGTTATGAAACTGTGTCTCTAGGAACAGTGGTTTCATCATCTTAGGCATGATGTTTAAATGTTCAATAAAGCCTTCAGAATCCCAAGGATACCTGCGTGCAGCCTTGAGCCAGAAGCACTTGTTTGCTCAAAGTAATCCCATCTGTCGCACATCACTAAGATGTTTCCAAGGAATTACTCCTATAGAGCACTTCAATCAACAGAAGATGAGGCAATGAATTGTCAAATAGTGATGGTCCCTAGTTCCAAGTGAAGGGAGAACAGTTGAGAACTTTTGATATTAAAGTACTTGATCTACTGAACCAGTTTATGAAACAATACATGTGGGAGGTGAAAGAGTATTTTTTTAGATGGAAGGAGGTAATGTTCAGCATTTTTATTTATATTTCACAGTAATGCTTATTTTAGGAAAAATAAACCTGAGAAAGAATAAAATAAAATGATTTGTAATGGTAGAGACCTCATTTCCAGATAATGTTCCATGATCTCACTAATTTACTTTAGGACACATCTGTGATAATCGGAGAAATCCAGAAATGCATTTCATTCCAAGTTTCAAAGGTTCTCAAAACAGACTCAGGTTTCATTACTACCATCTGCTGCCTCCTAAATGGCTTTACAAATTTGTATCATTTTACAAAACACTAATGAGAATTTAACATTTTTCTCTATGAAAGAACTGAAGTGAGCCAACTGAGTACTTTTTACCCTGATTATCTTAACCTCTTTTTAGTGAAATGGAATTGTTTGATAGCACCAGCCATCATTTTCATGTAATTGCCTTTTTCATTCACGCTTGTTTTCTCTGACACTGTGCATAGTAGACAACCCTTGCCTCAATGTTTTTGTAGTTTTTTAATTACTGGCTGTCAATGTTGAATGAGAGCTTTAAGAGAGTATGAGTATCTACATACTGTTTTGTCACCTTTCTTAACTTTGCATGTCATATCGAAGACTGCCAGTAATTACTGTAATAGTACTTCAGAGAAGTTATGTCAGCCTGCACTTACCATTAATGCATTAATGTGTCAAAACGGCAGTGAATGACACAGCTCTAGGCAATCTTAAAAGCTACTAATGGTAGCCCAACTCAGAGGAATTGATTTGTAAGCAACACTAAAGCTATAAAACTTTCATCCTGATATATGGCTTCACAAAGTCTTTTTCTATCATGCACCTTGTATTTAGTGCATGAGGAACAGCTGTTTGAATAAAGCAACAATCTGTAAGGACAAATGTTTCATGCCATTCATGCTGGGATATTACTGCCAGAAGAAAGGTAGCAAAGTGACAGAATAATTAAAAGGATTCCAGTTGTTAACACTGTAAAAGAAAATTCCAAATACTGCACTGTTCCACCAGCATGAATCTAGAGTATCTCAAATGATTAGAGAAGTATATCTTGGCTTAAATTTTAATGAGTGAGATTCAACTGTAATGTGAAATTTATTTACACACTTGTAAAGAAAAGCATTAAGTAATTAGAATGATAAATAACTGATAGCCATCTATAAAAAGGCAAAGGAAAACAACAACAACAACAAAAAAAAACCCTGTGGCAGTGGGATGGTGTTACAGGTACAGGCAAAACTATTTTCTGATGGCTTTTGGGTTATGGCCTCTCCGTGTAGCACTAACTCCAGCAGCCTGGAATTAGGAGTAGTTTGCTGTTACCTAACTGGATGTAGGGGAAGGAGAGAACACAGGAGAGAGGAGGTCCCTTTCAGAAAAGGATAAAAAAGTTACAGCTCCAAAAGTTTGAAGAATGTAATTCTAAAGGATAGTGCATTCAGAAATGTGTCATATTATGTGTGGATATCAGATATTTTTTACCATCATGAATAGGTATGCAGTTTAACTTTTCTGAAATAATGTATTTATCAAAAATCCATGTGCAGAGAAAACAAGGGAGAGAATTATGTTATATGAAAAGTCAGTGCAGAACTAAAATCCTATCTCTGCTGATGTCAGTGAGAGCTGTTTTATCAACTTCAATGAAACCAAAATTTTTCTCTATGTATTCATATATATCTTATCTCCCTGCAGAACTGAGGACTGGAGGGAAGGAAGATGAATCACGAGAAATGACAAATAAGCAGCAGAAAAGGTTAGGTGATGAGAGAGAACATTATTATAAATGAAGAGGCAAAGAATTAAGAAAAAAGATAGAAATAAGATTAGGCAAAGGATGGACGAGAGGAGAAGGATTAAAAAAGAGAACTACAAAAGAGTTTCCCAATATTTGTAATAGTTAAAATGTCTAAGATTTTTGATCAACCTGGTCAAATATTCTTTTTTTTTATGTCAAAAGCTGTGAAATCACACTGGGGAACCAAGAGTATTTTCCAGTACTTCACTGAAGTATGAACCGCCAAGTGAAAAACATGTAAGAAGAATTTTTAGTTAGTGAAAAGAAGGGGAAAGAATTAGTTGGAAAGCTGAAAGCTGGAAAGTGAGCTCTTCAGTCTTCGTGCTCCTGTCTTTCCTCTTCAGATATTTTTATGGTACTTGTGGTGGTCTGAGGGTGAAGGAGGTTTTTATGGGCACCATTTATTTGAGTGATTGATGTTTGAGAGAAAAGAGAAGAATTTTTGATGTAGCATAGGGGAAAAGTCGTTATGCAGACAGGAATTTGTCTAATTTTTAAATTTGTCTTAAAAATATCCATTCTATGTTTACAAACTTGTTGTCCCCTTTCCCTTACCTGCTTTTCATGGCAATTTAGGGAGGAAAAAACGTTGTTTAAAAAAAAAGTCCATAAGTGTCATCTTTCCTACCTGGGAAATCATTCACTGAGATTTTTTGGTGCCAGGACTTACCTGCATTTCAGCAAAGGCTGATAATGACCAGCAAGACAGACAAACCATGTTCTAAAGCCCAGGAAGTTTATTTGTTATTATTTTTAAGATGCTTGATAAGACTCTTCATAAAGGGAGGTTTATAATGTGTTTTGTTAATACCTAGACTTTTACACTAAGATTGAACCATGAAAAATTTGTAGAAATGAAAGTAAACTTGATTAAAAGCTGTGTTATAAAGCACAATATGCTTTGGTAGTTATCTATGCTATGTTTAGCAAATTGCTATCATATTACTTTTAGTGGTAACCCCCAAACATCAAATCCAGAACTGTTCATAAATTCTAGTTTAAGCTCTGCTATATATTACACCCACCTTGCAGATTTTGAATTTGTCTGGCTATTTTCAATTAATTGTACCTCATAATGATGTTAGGTTTTACATGTCTCTAAAAATTACAAATTTTGTCTTTGAATCTGGGGTGGCTTTGGTTAAAGTCTTAATTTTTTTGAAAGAGGTAAAAACCAAAAAGATAACTTATGTAACTCTTATAAGCATAATGGTAAAATCTTCAGTCTAAGATCTAACAAACTTCTTTTTCAACTTTTGAAGACTCAAATATTTTTCTGAAGTATTTTGCATGTCTTAAAACTTCTTTACACAGGGTAATGCTATTTTATAGGATTAATTTAAAAAAATGCACTGAGTGCTGTGCTAGAGCAGTAATGTACAATGGATGTTTGAAAATGACAGAAAGAATCCTTAAATAGTCTTTTGGATTTGTAAGGATAAAGTGACTGAAATGAACTCTTGGGAGGATTATTGAGTAATGCTAAGTATCTTAACAGAAATAACTCTCTTTTTTGTTATGTGTGGAGTATTAATGATTGTCATGTGATTAATATGGATTATCTTGTGTTTTAGATGGATGCCAGAATTATTAGCATTTAGGAACTTAACATGTAACATGAATCAAGCTTGTAACATGAATCAGGACTCTTTTGTCATCTTTACATAGAGAAACACGTTGTGGTAGGTATTCCAAGGATGCTAATTGCTCTTACTGAAACATTGCACTTGCCTTAAATCAATGTTTAATAATCGAGATTTTTTTCGTAATTCCTTTTATAGCAAAACTTATCATTCTTTCCACTTTGTCCTCAGTACATTTGATAATGTTTACTGTCATAACAGGCATACAGGTTAAATGAAAACATTTAACTTTGTACAGAAATGCATTTACTCACAGTGGGAAATTTATTTTGTTCAATGCTTCTTGTCAGCAGAACTAGTATAGACACTGATCTACAGGTACTTTGTTTTTTTTTTTATTTTTCTGGCCAAAAGTCATGACACAGTATATAGCCTAATAATTATTTAAACAGAAAGTACTTTTATTGACTGGCATAACTGAACAACCTCAGACTTTGGGAAGATTTAGGTCCTGATTGTAGTTGAAGTCCATTTCTATCAGAGAGGTTAGAGAAAGACAGATATCAAAGGTCAGAAATCTAGATCTAAACTTTATGACTAGCTGTAGTCTTGGATACGTGATATTTACAGAGTCTACCAACAAAATTTGTTTATCCAAAATTCATAAAAGCATGCTTCTAGCTGTCAGGGTAGACTGTGGGCCCATAACAGCCATACATCTGCCTGGATCTAAAGTGTATCAGCTCCAAGGAGCAGTGTGTTACCCTCATGCTATGGTTAGCTACGAATTCTGTATCAGCACCTGTCCTGACCAGGCCCATTTCCACATGCTGATTGAGGTTAGACTTTCTTCTTCTTGCCTTTAAGCCACTTTCATATTCTAACTTCATTTAACTAATGAATATTTTCATCTAAAGAACTGTAAGGAGATGCCATTACTTCGAATAGCTAGAACAAAGGCTTCATTTCTTATTGCCATTAAACCCAAAAGTTAATGGCAAAAAGGTACTTTGGGAAGTACAAATCCAAGGTTTGAAACTTTTATTGCATTTATGTAAATTTGCCTCTGAAACACTTAAAATTTTCCTTACAAGGTTAGAGAGACCTAGAGACAGCAAATTATTTTAAACGACTTATAATTCATATAGATGAGGTAGGCTTTTTGCCAGAAAACTGGTTTTTATCCCCTTTCAGAAAAACGTCCTGCTAACCTTAATCTGTTGAAGTGCGGCATTGCTTAGATGCTGAATTATTAGAACAATATTGTAAAAGAGCGAAAGTTGATGTGGAAAATAAACCTGCACTGAGCAGACTATAAAATGTTTAATAGTCTTACTGTCACAGTCGTACTTAATGGTTCTTAAATAATAGCGCAAGTGTTACAGTACCTCTGAGTCTTCAAAAATATGCATTTCATTAAATAGGCTTTTGTAATCAGTTGGGACATAATGTTTTCTTCTACACAGTTTTTATTATGAATGAAATGCATTGTAGTTTACTGTTTAATCCTTCCATTTCAGAAAGGCAGGCGAGGCAACTCTACATTAATACAACATGCTACATGTAATATACAAATCCTTCCATTTGCTTAAATTCCATCCTTGTGTAAAACATGTGTCACTCAAAAAATAGCATAATATTATAGAAATACTGCAGTGCCATAAATGTAATACATTGGGAACAAGTGCTTTAAAGTACTCCAGTAATTTAAAAGTACAATCTGAGAGAATAAAAAATTAGTTTAACTGCAAGGTGTTAAAATGCTTTAAGTCTTCACCAAAAATACTTTCTTACTTGTAAGAATTCTTTGAACATCTAGAATGATAACATGACACTATATCTTTTTAAAATCACATTTTCTGTATGGATGATTTCTGAAATTTTTTGGAAGTGTAAGAAGTGCTGTACACATAATCTGATGTGCCTAATATAAAGATTAACCAATGGTTTTATTTTCTTCATCTTTTTCTTCCCTTCTTTTTGCAAAATCACAGAATGGGCCATGTTGGAAGGGACCACAGTGGGTCAACTGGTGCAACCTCCCTGCTTAAGCAGGGTCATCCCAGAGCACATGGCACAGGATTGTGTGCAGATGGTGCTTGAATATCTCCAGTGAGGGAGATTCTGCACCCTCTGTGGGCAGTCTGTCCCAGTGCATGGTCACAGGTACAATAAAGAAGTTCTTTTTCGTATTCAAGTGCAACTTGCTGTGCATCAGTTTTTGCCCACTGCCTCTTGTCTTATTGCTTGGCAGCACTGAGAAAAGCCTGACTCCATCCTCTCGGCATCCTCCCTTCAGACAGCACTAAGAAGTGAATGCTCCTGCTCTGTAACAGCCTTGGGCCTTTTGCTTCCTTACAAACACAGTGGTGCCATGGTTTGCCAAAGCCGAAGGAGCTGTGCATAGTGGCTGAACACTGGGTGGGCCTACTTGGACAGTAGGGTAGTCCTATGTATGAAAGGAATGCTAATGCCATGAAGGTGCTGGCAGCTCAAATGTGCTCTTTGTTCCTCAGATCTAAGATCAGGCTATTAGGCTTCACTCAGGAGACATTATCTGAAAGATTGTTTCTACTACAGAGTGTGCAGGGGCTTCTGGTGGCATATGGAATATGGTGAGCTGGTCATTCTTAGAAACCATCCAGCAGCATATTTTTACCTTTGCAGAAGTTTTGCCTCATCTCTGTGATTACTTTTGGGGGAAATACAGCATTCCAGTGAAACGTTCTTCATGTCACTAAGACTAAAATTTTTTTGAAGTGCTTTTTAACAAAAATATTTTTTTACTGCTCAGACTCCTAGTTTGGCTGATTGCGAACTTCCAGGAGTGCTTTTTACCACTCAGTCAATCTTCTATTGAATATACAGAGAAAGAGGGCAAAAGTTACAGTGTACTTACAATGGATTCAAATTTCTGCACATGAAATTAGTTTATCTTAACTTTCCATGTGCTTGCTAATTAAATAATTTTAAAATGATGCTATATGCTCAATTCCAGGTTGTACACTAACCTGTTTTGAAGGCATGTGATTATATATGGTGAAATGATTTCAAATCAAAAGTATGAGAGATTTTTCTCTGCATAAGAAGGACCTCCATCTGTTGTATAAACCAGTATATAAATGTGTATAGAATTGTGTTTAGCTATAATGAACCTCTGAAACTTTCTATAGTATTCTTCAATGCTAGAAGGAATGGCAATGATAAAATCTCGATTGTCTAACCAGATTAGAGAATTTGTCTCTGAAACTGTTGCAACCATCAAAATATTTTTTATCAATGAGGATATGACTGTTTTCCCTATTACAACCCTAGATTTTTAATTTTCCATTGAAGAGAAGCACTCTTTGAAAGACATTTCAAAGTTCATTATTATTTCTTAACATTTTAAAAGTTCTTAGCATACAGTGTAACTTCATTAGTCTGTTTTCTAAATCAATAATAAATTTATGATTATATGCTAAAACCAATTCTATTTTGGTTATAACCTTTCTTCTCCAAATATAAGAAAACATCTTAGAAAATGAAAAAAAAGTCTGAATCTGTATAATCTTCAGTCTATTTTCCTTTAGGAAT
The DNA here is from genome assembly GCA_013398175.1 of Climacteris rufus. Lineage (NCBI taxonomy): Eukaryota > Metazoa > Chordata > Aves > Passeriformes > Climacteridae > Climacteris > Climacteris rufus. Next base: position 4,658,589 of record VZRZ01004061.1, on the reverse strand, counting down.
TTCTGTATTTTATCCCTACAAATCCTGGCAGATTACAATAAGAAAAATAAAAAACTTTTTAAGAACAGTCCCACAGTTATCAGTAGGGTTAAAAACTGTTCTACTACATTTTGCCTTGGTGTGTATTTTGCCTCAATCTTTTGAACTGCTCCCTTTATACTTCAAATAAAAAAAGCATAAGAATATAAAAAGAGGGAATCAAAAAAATATAATCGAGCAGGAAAGGGTTTGGCAAAAATAGTAAATTACTGATGTTTGTAACACTTCTGGGAAATAGCATAAGGAATATGAGGCATGATGGAGGAAAAAAAATATAATTGCAGAACGTCTACAGAAAATGTCTTGGAGATCATTCAGAAAGGATACTGGACAAGCAAAGTGTGTCTATCACTGCTGTCTACAGCACAATACCTGAAGACTAAATGGAAGCTATACATTAAATACATGATATTAATTTTCTATGACAATATGTATACATGCAGAAGTGTCGCTGTTTTACCCACAACGGAGCACATGAGCCAGTGCAGTGAGAAGCACCAGAAGCTGAGATTATTGTATTTCCCTTTATATATGGTAAGAGCCCATTAGGTGATTGGACAGTGGTCACCCACCCCCCCCCGGGGTGATTGGCTGAAGTCCTACAACACCCAATTCCAAAACACACTCTGTCTTGAATCAAAACAGATCAGGAAAAACAGCAGGTGTTTCTACCATTATCTTATTGTTGTCATAGTTTGCATGGGAAAGAATAATTTCTCAAGAGAGGCCCTGTGCAGCCACACATAAGTTAAAGGTATTAGAAATTCTGTACCATATAAAATATATTTTTGATTGGGATTACCTGCAAAAAATCTTGTTAATTTTGATTAGAAATGTTATATCCCCTTATGTGTAACTGAAAACTCCCAGACACAAGTGACTACATGTGAGCCATGGATTATCTCCTCCAGGAATAACTTTCTGTCTTATTTTTCATTTTAGCAGCTGTTTTCTCACCATTACATTTGTAGGCATTGTCTTTTTACTCCATCATACAAATTCTTATTGCTGAGGATACTGCTTGATAGTCTGCTAACTTCCCTCCATAGTTATGGGATCTGGCTCTGAGCTTCTGATTGATAGTAATACCAGTGCTGTAGTTAGGCATTCAAGGAGGGCATGGATGATGTCTACATTAATAACTTCATGTCCTGTCTGTTTATCCCTCCTTAAGTAACCTTAGCATATTCCTAAAAATGACACAGTGGACAAAGTACTGTCATGTACAGCATCTACAGTACAGGAGTAGAGAGATTTCAGTTCTCTCATTAGGAAGATCACCTTGAATTCTTTTTAAGAGTTACCCCTCTATCCTTGTGCCTACATTTGAAGAAAATCCAGGTGGGGACTTGATTCAGTTCTAGATTTTAAAATAGCTGTCAGCTCTTCTGTTGTGTTGGAGGCACTGACAATGCCTCTGGGTACTGTTAATGGCATGTAATTGCAGGAGTTATAATGAATGAATGCTTTCTGTTAGACATTCAAACTTCTTTTGAGAAACACACAATTTCTCCTTTTTTTTTATTTTAAGAGAGAGAGTTGCTTTACTAATGCATTGATGTCTGGGAAAAAAATCTTATAATGTCTTTTTTGATAACACTTGTGTTACAAACTGTTGGACCACATTCAGTGCACTGCAGGTGAATTAGGTCACTATTAAGTTTATGAAATACTCAGTTAAACTTTAGGGAGATGTAGCATGCATAAGCACAAAAGGTCTCATATATATATAAAATTCCAAATAGAGAGGTCATTTTTCTTCTCATACCACCAATTTCCTTTGGTAGCCCCCTGAGCCTACCATATATTTCACCTTGCAGCCATGGCAGTGCAATAATTCTTAAGCTGAACCTTTTCAGGGAATACAGCTTAAGTTTCACCAGCAGCAGGAAGCATCTGACTGAAAGGCAAATCATGATCTTCTGGAGATAGGATGCATGCTGTGTAATTCTGAGATCACTGTGGGTCTCCGAGGGGATGGATAAGTTTAATAAATTTAATCCCAGAGGCAGGTTATTTTCTTCTGCCTGAAGTTACAGCAGGCATTTTGTTTAACTGCTAAACCTCATTCTTTAGAAAATGCACAGAACTTTAATGTTAAAATCAAATGAAAAAAGATAGTTAATTTTCTATTGCTCTCCTGGTAGCCCGTTCTGATTTAAAAGTTTGCATCGTTGTCATAAAATATGAGATATAACTTCAAAGTTTTTTACTAACTTTTAAAAACCATGAAATACAAAGAGAAAAATAAAGATATTAATAAGTGAAAAAGGAATATTACCATTCTATTTAGAACACATTCTGTTCCATATCTCTGCAGCTCACCCAGCCCCTAATTGACTGTATGCATCATGTGCTGTCTGTTCAGTAAAAATTGTAAAGGGATGACATAACCATTGTGAGTTGTACTATTCTATGCACTCTGCATCTATTCATTTTGCCTCTTCAACATTTGTAATATCATGGAGGGCTTTTTACAATGCTTCAACTAGTTTGTCCCAGAACACTAAAAAACCATACAAGCATAGAGAGAAACACTTGTGTACAAGAGGCAATTACTCTTCTTTGCTGGGATTGTTTCAATATTGTGAGTTACAGAGCTGTGCACACGTGAACTGCTCTTCCATGGAAGTAACTCTTATTTAAAATGCAACAAGAGAAAACTACCTGAAAACATTTCACTGCTTCATTCTGCTATGTATTTGGCATTGATACAGCTTACATATAAATTAAATCACTTGTTTTCAAGTCCTTTATTTTTGATCATATTTGTGTGCCTGACTGACAATAACAGTTTGCTGTCTGATAGTAACAGTAACTTGCTTGTGCTCACTGCTGTCTTAGAAGATAAGGTGACTGGACTTGCTTTATACATGAGCAGGCACACCTGCCTGAGCTAAAGGAATACTAACGCCTGGCTCATATATTAATGGTATATTAAGGTTAACAATATATATATAATGAACACAGCAATGATATTTTGAAATATTTTACAGTGAAATAGGATAGCATCCATCTTTGTCATGATGCCAGTGGGAATAAATATTTTGTGATATGAGACTGTATCCTGTCTGTAGAATTTGCATGTCTTAAGAGATTTTATGTGTTGGAGTAATGTTCTGCTGCTGGACTTACACATAGATGTTAAGGACATGTTGGTAGCAAAGATCTTGCTATTTCAAGGAAAGTGGAAAAATGCTTTTTGCAGTTGTTAGGATTTGTTAGCAGGCAATGCTTACAGTGAAGTAGTATGAGTTTTATGTCAGGTAGAATGATGGGTTTCATGTTTGGCCTTTTTTTCCCTTTTCTTTGGATGTAACATACATAGCTGTTGGAAGAATTGTTTTATTACCAAATTATTACATTATTATCGGATAGAAAAACCAAGCAAGTTTCTGAAAGATAGTACAAGTACAGAAATTAACTATTAAAACTGCTTTTTGTTCTAGAGGGCAAAATAAATTCTAAAATTTTATGGGCATATAAAAACATATTAGTGCAGATTACCTTCCTAGCTTTGGACTGTATTGTTACTAGTCAGTTATGGTCAGCAATTACTCTATGAAAATGTTAAATGATTTGCAAATTGGACAGCAAGCCATGTCCTGTACCTCAGAATACTTCCAGTTAAGCTCTTTCCACTCTATTTATATTAAAATACTGTATGCTTATGTCCAGTCTGGGATGTCTCCAAGGCTACCATATTTTCTTCATCAGTGTAAGTATTTTGAAATTAAATATGAGGAGACAGCAGTTTGAGATGAAATTTCTAGAAATTAGGTGTATTTCTTTTTCAAATTGGAACATTTGTTACAATTCCATTTCTTTTTTTCTGGAGGCGGATTCCCAGGATAGATTGTTACCTAATAGCACCAGGTTTTCACTAATTAATTTAAAAAAAAATTTTCCTTAATATACATAGTAAGTGTTTCCTGGAAAACAATAACTTAAAAGTATTATAACTTTAATTGCTTTCCTACTTAATAATAGCTTGTTTATTTTCTTTTTTTATGTAGGAAGAAACACAAGATATGGACAATATGATTTAATTGCACTGTAACGTCATTAAATTATTTGGAAACACTGCTGGGAAATTAATTATGCAGTGTGGGTCATTATTCTTTTGGTGATTATTTGCGGTTGCTCAGGGGTTATGCTGTCAGTCTTCTTCCAACTAACTTTGCTCCAAGTAGTTCCTGAGATTCTGTTCTGTTTAGGGTTATGCTGTTGCTTGTGAAAAGAAATTGTCTTCCTGTTGTAATAAATACTGAAGATTTTGGCTTCCTTGCTACTCAAAAAGCATTTCCAGCTTCAATTTATAAGAGAGCTCAACCCTCTCACGAAATGAAAATTTGACTGCTCCCTTGTTGTCAGGATACAACAATTTAGTCTGTACCTTCTCTACCTTCTTATCCTGCAAACAGAGTAAAGTCAGTTGTGAAAATAATATTTACATTCCAATAGTCACTTTGAAGTTCCAAAGGAAACTAAATCAGTGCCCAGACCAGGTATGATGATTGTTCTGTGATCCTGGATATTTTAAAAATGTCAATTGGTAATTTTGTAGATGTTCAACCTTGATATCATTAAACTTGTTCTAGAAGGGGAAAAATGAAATAAAAGTTCTCAGTCTGTTTTTTGAAACTGGCACAGCCGAAATGTCAGATGAAACAAGTTCAGAATTATTCTGTATTGCGATTGGAACAGAGTGGGTTTTTGTAGGGCACTCAGCATGTCTAATACTGCATATGCCAGTCTCTCATTACTTCTCTAGAGATTTAAATACTTAATGTGACTTTTCTGCATGTGTATGTTAGAGAAAACAATTTCAAGAAGCGTACACAGATATCTCTTCACTTGGGAAGTAGTGAGGTTTACAGTGCTTCTTCAATCGTGCAGGTTTTTTTTTTTTTTTTTGTTTGAGTACTCCCCCACCCCTTCCCCCTCGAGGACTTTTGCCTTGGAGAAAACGACACACTGAGCCTTAAGAGTTGTATCATTTCAGGTGGCATTTTTGGTATGTGAAACCTAGGTTTTGATTGTCCTGGAATTAAAACCCAAGAGTATATTACAAGCTGTGGACATCATCATCTGTAGAGAAGTCACATTTCTTGTAGAGCTCTGTTTCTGAAATTATAAGGCCCAGTCTTTCATAACTGGTGCTGGGAGGTGATTTTTTTGTTCCAAAGAGAGCAAATCTGTTTATACAATTTATAAATTCATGTTTCTACCTGCTTTCTTGGTTAGAAACTAGAATTTCCTGGCTCCCTTAAACTATAGTTCTGAGACTATTTGTCTCAGAACTGTGGTGGTTTTTGAAAGTGAACAGCAGAGTTTTGGTCTGTGGAATGCTCCTGTTAACTCACGACTATCCACATCCAGCCTGAAGCCACCTACATACATAATCTGTGACTAATTCCAAAGAATTTGTTCTGCTGTTCTAACTTTTCAGCTGAGGTGTTGGATTTTTATTATGTTTCTGGACAGGTGCTTTGCACTTGGAATTATTGTGGATTGGGAAATGCATCTGCTTATGCCTTTTCCATAGAGAGTTTCCAAGCAAAATGGCAGGTGTGAGCTCATCTGCTTCCAACATATTTGCAGAAAAGCAAAGCTGGTATCTATGTTTTCCCAAATAATAATGCTAACAACTGAAAAAAACAAATTTTACACTTACTGTGAAGAGAAATGGATGGCTGAAATGGATTGAGAAATGGATGTTTTTATGAAACATTCATTCTCTGGTATATGAGCAAGAGAGGCAAGTTGTGAATGAGGGTGGGGAACAGCTTTTCAAGGTATCTTCTTGTGAAATTTGAAAAACTTAAATGGATTTCAGTTTATAGTCTTTCAGGACAATAATCCTCTCAGTACAAAATCCAGACCAGATGTTCATTTCAGGAGAGAGGAATTCCTGTTTCATGTAATTAATGCTCTTCAGCTCCTCCTTTTGAAGCCTGGAGTCTTGCTAATCTTCTCAAGAGAATCTTCTGAGTTTGTACCTTGTTGGAGAGACATGGTTATTTTCTGACTCAGGTTCTGTGAATGTCTTGCATCTGCAGAATTCTGGCTCTTCATAACTTGAATTTTTATAATTATCCCTCCAATCCTTCCTATTTCCTAAGAGAAAAGATTCTTTGCATTTAGTTTCAGAAAGTTGCAACTGAGAAGCATATTTACAGACCCTGGAAGAGATTCATGGCTTCCAGCAGGGCAATGGTATGTGGTGACTGAGGGAAAAGTGAATCTGATAATGCAGAACCAAGTTGTGATTAGATATTTCTGTCTTCAGGTAAACATTTTCTTGAAAAGATGCATCCATTTGCAAGATAAAACATAATATCTAAAGAAATCTAGAGGTATTTATATAGGTGCTTATTTATTGGACAGAAAGGGAAAGCAGTTAGAAAAAAATTTAAATTTCTATTTATACAAATGGAGATTGATGAGGAAGACAGTCACCTTTACCTGAAGGTCACTTTCAAATTGGTTTGAACTTCAAAGGCAGTGGAGTAATAAATATTAACAAAATGCAGCCTTTGCTTGAAATGTTAAAAATTTCACAGAGGAAAATATTTCACACAATTTAAATGTCAAATATAAAAGCATTGTACTTTTTTTTCTTTTTTCGGCCCCTTCAAAGACTGCACACCTTGGGACTTAATTTCAGAGAGGTAACTGATTACATATTTCTAAATTTTCATGGTGTGATTTTTCATTAAACTCATTTTAATAGGAACACAGAAAACCTGGAGGACAAAAGAAAGATCTTATTGTAGATTTACAGTTCACTGTCAGTCAGTCTGTAATATTAACTTCTTGAACTTATGGTAGTTCAGTTCAGGTTAGACGAAGCACTTTCCTCTATATAGTCTCTTAAGAGATTAAAAAAATGCATTTGGCCGTATTTATGGCCAAATTTCAAAATTAGGGACATCATTGGAAGCAGACATCCTGTACTCTGCCCTTCTCAATACAATGCACCTCATATGAGGTCTCTCATCAGAGACAACAGTTGTAATAACTTTTCCATGTAAACTTTTTCACTTTCTTAAGAGTTTGTCCCAGATTTCTCAGCCAGACTAAGAACTGTCCTGCCCTACTAGTATAATTACCTCACTAGTACCATCTGTAATATAATGTAGGGATATTTGCTCAATTTTTAAAAATATTCTGGAGATCCTTGGTTGCAAGATGCACTAGGATTTTAAATTAAGTTGGATATGTTTAAAATCATTCTCAGCCATCCTATTTTGCTGATTCTATGATTCTATGAAGGACATTGAAGTTTTGGAGTGGGTTCAGAGAAGGGCAATGGAGCTGGGGAAGGGTCTGGAGCACAAGTCCTGTGAGGAGCAGCTGAGGGAGGTGGGGGTGTTTACCCTGAGGAAAAGGAGGCTCAGGGGTGACCTTACAGCTTTCTACAACCACCTGAAAGGAGATTGTAGCCAGGTGGGGGTCGTTCTCTTCTCACAGTTCTCTTCTCTTCTCCTGCAACCAGTGAGAGAATGAGAGGAAAAGGCCTCAAGTTGTGCCAGGAGTGGTTTAGGTTGGACATCTGGAGGAATTTCATCACAGAAATAGGTGATTAAAGAGTGTAATGGGCTGCCCAGGAAGGTGGTGGAGTCACTGTCCCTGGAGGTGTTTAAGGAAAGACTTGACATGGCAGTCAATGATCTAGTTAACATGGTGATGATTGGTCGTAGATTGGATTTGATGATCTCAGAGGTCTTTTCCAGCATAAGTGATTCTGTAATTTTGCACTTCTGTGATTTTATAGCCTACTACAAGAATAGATAGAATATGTACTGACCTGTTGATGTATTTGGGGTTGGTATTTTTTATTGTTTATACTGAGTATAAGTAGCTAATCATATTAAAAATTGTCCTTATGCCTATTGTTTTCTATCTCAGTCCAGTCATAAAATCCCAAATTCTTGACTTGAGTCATGACAGCATGCTGCAGAAGGCACATTTCCCTTTCTGTAAACTGAATGCATTTTTCTGTTTGTCTTCAAGGATTGTGAACTCCACTGTATGCAAAGAATTGTAAAACTGTCTCTAACTACTCAAGAATGCTTGATAATCTAACCAGTAACAGTCTATCCATCTAGTGGCATAAAAAGAATTTGACTCCTTAAGCCAAAGAAAATTGGTCATTTTTGGAGTCTATGATGATGTACTTCTGCTGAACCAAGTCTACCTATAAAGAGAAGTTTGAATTTAGTATTAAGAGTGAATGTTGATTGTCAGACTATGCAGCTTCAAAGGAGAGTTAGTAAAGTACAGCTTTCAAAGACTGGAGTGACACATTTAAGTCTCAGGAGGAAAAAGGTATGTCTGTACACAACAATTCTACAACTGGTTGGATACAACTGGAAATAAAAAGTAGTATAAAGGAGAAGGCCAGATTTTTTTTCAAAGCATACTGAATGCATAATAATGCCATTTTAGTAAAGTGGTATTTCTTTTGCACGTAAAAATTGATTAGCCTCTATTTTCACTAAAAGTTCTAGAAAATAGTCAAAATGACAATACCTTCATGAATTGTTATTGGACTATGCTCTTTCTCTGAAGTTTTAAGTAAAATGCAATGTTTGCCAAGCCATGGTTGTCTACAGAAGCACTGCCATTTATTTCGATTTTGTATTCACAAACTGTGCATTTTATACATGAAAACGATGCAAATCAAAAAAATCTCATATTCAATGCAATTGTAGTTGACAAACAGTCAACATGCAGTTAACAGCTCAGCCCCTATGAGCAACGTGGCTGTGAATGAAAATTGGTGTAAAATGTTGCTGATAGACAGGTTACAGGAGTTTAAAACTTAGTCTTCCCAATAAATTTGTTGAAATCACAGGTATTTCCACACCCATCAGTTAGTCCAATATGATATAGCAGATTATAACATAATTCTGATTTCCTCTTGCTGTTCAATTAATATTGAGAAATAGTGATATGAACACTGAATCATTCATGCATGACTGCTCAGTTACTTTATATGAAAGAATCTTTCTTATTACTTCTTTAATTTATTATCCGTGAGAGTTTGTGGTTCTGTTTAGATTTTTTAACGTTTTCTTTATGTTTTAATGTTTCATTAAACCACCGATATCACCAACGATCATCTCTCCTTTTCCATTTATTCCTCTTATATTCCAAGTCTCGTGGTTTTTCATACAGCTTTCCAGATTCCTTCCTGCAAAAAAGTAACCAGCAGTGCAGAACTTTTGCTGCTTTTAAGTTTCCTTCTTTCCCACTTACTTTCTTTGCCCTTTTTTATTGTTAACTGCATTTGTGTTTTTGTTTGGCTTTCTGATCTCACTTCTTGCCTCTTCCTATCCATCTTTTTAATGGCATAATCAAAAATTCATACTATCAGTCCTTGTCTGTACAGTGATTTCCTGATGCTTCTCCAGGTTGAGGTGCACCTTGTGTCCCTCGTTTACTTTTGTGGTAGTGTTTGTGTTCTCTCTTTCTCTTTCTTTGGTGTTTATGTAGGAAATAGAGTACCTTAAAACCTCATTTAGGAATGCAGTCGTATAATGAACATCAAATGTCTGAAGTCATCAGTATAAACAAAACTTTGCAAATGACATTGATACTGAAATGCATTTTCACAAATGGGTCAATTACAAATAACAGTCATATTGTGTATGATTTATGGACAGAAAGAAGACCTGTAAACGTTAATCATTCTTCACAAATACATTCTGCAGACTGTATTTCCAGCTTGAGGTTTGCAAGTTATTTTATCTTTCTCCAAAACTTAAAAAATTGTTAATATTGTGTAAGAATGTGTCTGCCACCATTTAGAATTCCCATCTATCTTCTGGAGAGTTTTTAAAGGGCTTTCTCCTGCCAAAATAGTGTAAAATTATTTAAAATTAAAAAAAAATTTAAAAAAAGGCTTAAAGCATGTAAGTGTAAAAAAGACTCAAGGTTTTTTTTCTGCATCCTTTGGATATCTTATGTATAGAATGTAGTAGTGCCATTTCATTTATGTGTAGTCATATATTTCTCTTTTTTAGTGCATTTATTTTACCTTGCCATTAAACTGACTGTCATGGTGGACCCCCTCCAGCTCACTATGACAAACCCCTTTTTCACTCAGAAAATTCCAATAATATTTTTTAAAGAACATGACAATCATTAAAAAATGTCAATTCAGAATATGTACTGAACTTACTGTAACTGTGGTTTTTCCCATTTAGGAGCCTTTCCCTGAAATTGCACAATCACAGAATGGGTCAGGCTGGAAGGGACCAGAGTGGGTCATCTGGTCCAAGCTCCCTGCTCAAGCAGGATCATCCTAGGGAACATGGCACAGGATTGCATCCAGACTGCTTTTGAATATCCCTAGAGAAAGAGACTCCACAACTTCTCTGGACCACCTGTTCTAGTGCTCTGTCACCTTCATAGTAAAATTCTTCCTCATGTTCAGCCAGAATTTTGTGTTTCTGTTTGTGCATGTTGCCTCTCATCCTATTGCTTGGTATCACCAGGAAGAGCTTGGTTCCATCCTCTTAATGGCCTCCCTTCAGGTACTTATACATGCTGATAAGTAAGCCATTATTATTATGGGTTGTGATGCCTTTGTGGTAAAAAATATAAAGAACACCTTAATAGCAGAGATAGACCCTTGAAATATTTATGGAGGTTTTAATTTAACTTAAAAAACGTGAGAACTCCTAATGTAAATGTGTATTGGCACAAGAATTCATTACACATTGTTTCTTTAAGCACTTGTGGAAGTAAAAGGTACACTTAGGAATAAATTCTGAAAAACGGAGCCCTTAAGTAGTTTCATACATAAAGCCATTGACAATTCTATATTAACCTAATGTGTGTAATCTTTTTTATTGTATGCACTCAGGAAATAATCTCAGCATCTGATGAAGATGTTAGTTAAGTAGTTGATTAGAGTATATGTACTTATAAAAATGGAAGAATTTACACTCAGCACAGAAATATTAAAATGAATTATATTGTGAACTTGGCAATGTTTTCTAAGTCCATAGGTACAATATTTTATAGTACAAAAGATCTTGGATGATGGAGACAAGACAGTGTCTACTTGCAGGGCTGAGAGCTGTGTGTATTTATTAACTGTATTTATATATGCCTCCACTAACCTATCCATAAATATGTAAGTATGTAATAAGTATGTATGTGTCCATGTGTTATATGTTTGTACCACAAGACTGATGATTCAGTGGATGTAGTTTTTGCAATATTGTCTTATTCCTGTGTTTACATCTGTGCTACCTTGAACTAAATAAGAGGTTTGGTGTGTCCGCCAGTACTTTCATCAAAAGGACCATCAGTCTACCAGTATAAAACGTTGAAGGACCATCAGCATCCTGTAAGGATAACCAGTTAGAAGGGCTAGAGAGAAAGAAAATAGTGTGTCATGTGTGGTTGTTGATATAGCTAGCTGTATTACTTGCTATCAGTAATGGGTAGAGAAAAAGCTCTGTTTTCTGTTGTTTTGTTTTTAAGAGAACCAGTCATAAAAATGGAAGTGTGATTACAAACTCTCGAACATGAAGAAATTAAATCTGTAAAACTGACTGTTAGCAACTAGGCTTGAAAACAGCAAAATTGTATCAGCTAAAGTAGTGAAATATCTTTAAAGAAAAGATTATTAAGGAAAATATCTTCAAATAAATTAAAAATCCTCAGAGACTGCTATGCATTTATGAGGCCAAGAAATACAAGGAAAAAAATGCTATTTTCATTTGTCCAGATAAAAACGATGTTTTTTTAACAGGAGTCTGAAACAAAACATTAACTAAATCTTTTCCTCATATTCCTGAGATTTTTTAATCTCTTACCTTTGAAGATTCAAAGAGTAGTTAAAATTGTTCTTTTCCCCCTCTATTTTTCACTTTTTATTGAATACAGGCATTTTGCTTTATTATAAATTCTTTAAGTCACAAGCATTTTGGCCGCAGAAGTATTGCTATATAGCAAGAAATAAAAAAATTTAATAATGCTTTAGTGTGCAAGAGGGTTCAATTTCTTCACAGAATTATTGCATTTAATATAATCAATGGCAAGAGCTAAGTAAACCTGACCCAAATACATTGGTGATTGCCCATTGAATGCTATTTCATATTGTGTGTCTGTAGTGGTTGATCCTCTATATGTTATGGAAATTATGCAGGCCAGCCACCATAATAGTTTGACTGTGGGTTTCTGCTGAATCCCTAAACTGAAAAGAGATTCTTCTATAAAGTCCTTTTTACAAATAATACCATACCTCCAGCTGTGACCTTGAACAAAGATATCCCTGGGCAATTATACCCTTGCAATCTGAATTCCTGACCCCTTGTGCAAGAGTTCAGAACAGTAGTAATATTAAGCATTTGGGTTCTTTCTTTTCCTCATTGGGTCCTTTCATTTTCTCTAGGTGGGCTGTTTCTTTTCTTATCTCTAAGGTTGCAGCTTCTGTTGAGGGGTGTAACTTCTATGGCTGGAACTTTTACTTGACACAGTAAAAGATCAGCATATCTAGGTGAATGTTCACAGCTTCTGGACTAAGATTTCAGCAAGTTTAGCTGCTAACACTAAGAAAGTTATGTTAAACAAGTTCTATATAGGGACTACACCAAATTGCACAGCATGTAAAAAGTAGAAATGGAACTTGATATTCAAGGGACAGGGAGGATTAGAGGACTGGTAATGTAATCAAAGTGTTTTTGCCTCCAGGTCACTGGGTCGTGTCTGTCTCAGGTTGGTACTGACTAAAATTCATTGCTATCTTAAGCTTGGTGAGTGACCTATGTAAAATGAGTTGCTGCTCTTAGTCAACTTCCTATTGGAAAGGTGTTCATATCCCAAGAAACACTGCAACTGGCACCTTTTCTGATTGATAACCCTTTTAATGGGGCCAAGCACTCAATTGTCAGGGAGGCGAGGCCTTGTTCCTAGCATGCTCTAAAGGTTTGTTGTTTGTCCTTAACAGTGGAGGTATTTCCATTTCACAGCAAATAAAGAAACCCCTGTATATAATGTTTTAGTGTTGTGTGGGTGACCTCTTGGCCATGCTGTTACTGTCTTGGCTACTTCAACATTAGAGAAAAATGTGAATGTACACTTACAGCTTATAGCCTTTAAGGAAATTCCTTAGGGAGGTAGGAAGATGTTTAGGGCCTAACTGTGCAGTACTTTGCTCCTTCATATTTTCCAGGTCCTTTGTGCTGCTACATAGTCATGCAATGACTAAACATATCTTCTTCTCAGTTTCTTCACATTTTTTCATGTTTCCTTCAGAAACATTTGCCATTTTGAGTATTCTCCTAAATCTTGTTTAGTGGGAGCTTGCTCCTTTTCTTAATTTCTCTTCCCTTCCCAACTGTAAAATTTGAGGGTAATTTACTGAAGGTATCAACTCTGCAATTTGTAGCTGAATTACATATTCCTACTTTTAATTACTCTCTACACAATGTATGTAGAGAGACACAGCCATGGTAGGGAAAAAGCTGATAAACTTTTTTATCAGCAAAGGCAACATGCTTGTGTACTCAGGTCTGAGCTAATTTCACAGGGAAGTCTGGATATAGGAATACTGTAAAGGGCATTAAGGATGCTGCAAAAGCAGTGGGTTTTTCTCTGGAAAAGTATCACATCATTTTTCACTATTCTTCACCAGAATTTTGCTGGCAGACTATATTTTGCATTCCCTTCCCAGGGGGAAAGTCACCACGAGATTAGCACCTTTCTGGATGGTGGGTTACAGTGTTTGTAGCAAAGTACTATTTTTTCTGTGCCTTTTCTTTTTCACTTTTCCTTTGAGAAAACCATCATTCCTCTTTATCATTCATTCTAGCCTATATGTCCACTAAATCATGCCTGAAGCATCACCTCTAGGGTTCAGGGTTTTCAAAGAGGATCTATGTGATAGGATCCTGAATACTTATTTAGATGCATAAATAAATGGTATCTGAATTTCAGAAACATCAGGCTTCTGCCTTTTCCTGCAATATTTAAAAATTGGCTGTTTAAAATCCAGCGCTACACAATAATAACAACTATGGTGAGTAAACTCAAACATTTCTCCTTACAGAAGTACTGGAAATGTGTGTGTGTACAATGAATACATGTGTTCCCTTCTCCAAAATTTGCCAAGGAATTATAAAATCAAGATTATAGTAGGAATTTCTATTGTTTGTGCCAAATCCTGATCTAGCTACTCTATTTACAAAATGGTACTTTTACATTTGTATATTGACAGCTCATTGCTCAATGACACCATCTTCAAGAGAACATTTAATATTAATATTCAGATTCCTGATGCCACTCAGAGGAAGAGTACTTTTGCAAAAAAAATGAAGCATTCTGTCATAATCCTCTCTGTGTCTACTGTGAGTACCACTATATTGCCAGAAACTTTAGAAATTCAAAATAGATTATTGTATCTACTAGCATACTGTCCAGAATAGAAATATAGTCTCTCTGAGATAGAGCATGACTATGTGGTGAATGCTTTTGTTCTGTATGTGCAGAAACCACTAATGTACTCACAATTCCCCACCTATGTATTCATATCTGCACACAGAAGGAATGATATTTGGTTCAATACATCTTGCAATTGTTTTCAAATTAGAATCCTTGACTTCTACCTAAAAAATTATAGTTCTTGCTGGGATGTGTAAAAACATCTATTTAAATTCAGATAGGTGTTTTCTTTCTGCAGATGTATGTTAGAGGAACTGAAAAGTTATGTACAAATAAAATAGAGAAGACAGGTTTCTCCAGGTTTGCTTTAATATTTCCCTCCCAAACAGCAAATGTTTCTCTTAGAACTGTCTGTTATGAAGCATACTGTTAAGTTTCTTGAACCGTTTTAGACTTCTGTGCTGTTAGAATCCTGTGGGAATGTGTTCTACTTTTTTTTTTTTGGTAAAACATTTGGATATATTGATACTGATTATGTCCCCTCTCCACCCAAATTAATTGGAGATATTTCCTTATTTACTTACCAATTTACAAACTTTTTTTCATTTTTAAGGTAGCTTGATTATCCCATCCTGTCTTTATTATTGGTAAAAATCTACATTGCATTCTAACTTAGAGAAGATTTGAATAGTTTCTGTAATTTTTCATCTAATGTTTGCAAATTTCAGTGGCTATGAGATGTGTTCAGCATCATTGGCCTGTCAGCTGAACCAGATGGATGCCACTTGCTTTTCTGGCACTAAACTTATGCAACTCTGCATATTGAGGAACAACAAGGAGAGACAGTGAGCACCTGAGGTCTGTTAAAGGATGTAAATAGGGTGTGAATTGGAGAGGATGATTAAGAGTTTAAGATTCTGAATATAAAGGTGAAAAAATACGAATTGACTAACTAACCTTTAACCTTTTTCAACCACAATAGAGGTTTTTCTTTTTAATTTCTTCTTTTAATTCTCACCATCGCTTCAGCAATGGTATTTCTTCTCAAAACTGTTGACTACACCCATGTTCAAGTTAACACCTTTATTTTGTGGTCTACAAGATATATTCTGCTAATTTTAGGATGGCTGGTAATTGCAAGGAAAGATCTATAGCCAAACTTAACACATAAAGATCTCGGTATGGTTCACTTATTACTTACAGTAGCTGGATACGTCTCTTGGATGCATTTTGACATTAGCTTTGTAATGAGCTAGAGAGAATTTGAAATAACTTCTTCAATTCAGGTTAAGCCGTATTTAGTGAATGATTTTCTTTTTCCACACAGAATTTAATCCAGCATTCGTACATTACTGACAGAGACAAGCTAAAAGCTCCTTCCAAAGGAGAAATTTCTTTCATGGTGATCTTCACCAGCTGCTCAAAATAGATTTCTTATAGCTTCCTGATAAAGGAAGACTGTGGAGGTGCGCTGTTATTGTGGATATATAATATGGTCTTCACAAGATGGTGGTGCAAAGAACAAGAGCGTTTATTGCAAACTTTTAATTGCTTTGATAGTGTGATATAAACAGGAAACAGGAAATAACTCTACCCCATGGTGTGAGCCAATTACCTGCTATTATTCCACAGTGTTGCCTTATATGGGAACAGGTAAACAATGCCTTATATGGAAGGAAACACGGTTTTTCATAGGTGATAGGGTCAGCACTAGCTGACCCATAATACCTCTCTTTCAGCTTCCCTTGTGGGCTGGATGTTTGATCTTGGCATCCAAGGTTCCTTCCGGTCCACTGCTCCGTGGCCTGTGTCTTGTAACTCCACAGAAGACTGTTCTTGCAAGAATTTTTCTCTGTTCTAAACTTTTTCCTTCCCAATAGACATCTATGGCATCTATTGGATGCCATACTCTATTCTCACAGTACAAACAAAAGTACAAGCATTAGATTTTTCTTCTAATTCTTTTCTAAGTAATCCAGAAATTGTGTAACTTTATAATTCTGCACAACGTGGACTCATTTGCTCTCTGTCTTTGGTATGGGGAATTAATTTAGATCCAGACTGACCCAACAGAGCTGAAAAATCTGTTATAGACATGGAAAAAAGAAAGGAAAAACCTGTATGGTTCTTCCCATGTTGAAATTGTACAGTCTTTAAGCAGAGGAAATGCTTCCTTTGTCCCTTTCTTTTAGGGGTGGTCCCCAACACCCCTAGAGCTCTTGCGAAGGATTCACATCCTGGAGTGCAGAATCACAGAATTGTAGAATGCTTTGGGTGAGAAGTGACCTTAACTACCATTTACTTCCAACCTTCCTGCCATGGGCAGGGATGCAATTCTCTAGATCAGGTTGCTTAGAGCTCCATCTAACCCGGCCTTGGACAGCTCCAGGAATGGGGAATAATGAATGCAGGAGAATGAGGTGCACAGTTTTCCATATCTGACTCTGTACTTCTGGAATTTATTGAGCTACGCACCTGCCCACCTTCCATTGGAATGAAGTTAACAACACTCATAAGTAGATTTTACTCTGTGAAATAATGACATCTCCTGTAACCCTGGTGAATCCAACAGGCTCCCACATGTTCTGTTCCTCCACACCTCCAAAGGAGAGCCCACAGTCAACTGAGGGGGTTCCTGCTGTTGTAGAAACCAGAGTAAACAGCACCATGGTTGAAAGGTAAGACCTACTTGGCCATAAGAAAAACTTCCTTGCTATTAAAATCAGGTTCATCCCTGCTGACAAATACAATCATGATGAAGGGAAAGATCTGTAGGCATCATCCTCCTAAACTGGGCAAATAGGGTAGAAATAGTAGAAAATTATTGATTTTGTTGGTGGATAATGACAGTGACAGCCTGTGCTATTGTGCCATGCCAAACAACAACATGCTATTTCTCCCTGCTTTACTTTCATCAGAGTTTTCCTTGTGTTTTACAAAATACTAAATTTAAACTATGGCATTGTGTTACTGTACCAAAAAAAAAACAAATAAAAAATCAGGCTTTAGATGGGTTTCATTTATACAATCCTAAGTATACTGGCAGTTCAAATATTGAAATTTAAATAATTAAAAAATAAGCAAACAGTCAAAATAAACCACAATAATTTGAAAATACAGGCAATGGCTTTTCAGGATTTGTTATCTCACAAATTTCCACTGCTGGAAAATTCTCAAAATGGTATTGCTGGAATAAGAGAATTCTCAAACTGCCAAAGCTATATTACACATACCTCTGACTCTTATCATACTAATTATTTACACTGAAAACAATATCCCACACCCTGCAAAATAATGGAGAATATTTTTCGTGGAATGCGCTGAGAAGTTGACCCGTGTAATGTAGCTTAATGTAATGTAGCTAAGGTAGCTTTTCTCTATTGTCACTGGTACCACTCCTTAGAAGTGCTTGAGACATTTGGATGAACAATTGAAAAGAAGGATGAAAAAAGTTTAACACCCTAACCATTAAAAAGCCTCTGAGTCTTCTGGAATGAGGCACACCCAGAATATAGATGGTAAGTTCTTATATGTAATACATAAATTATTGTTCCCTAAATTTTTGTATTGATATTTGACATGGGATAGAACCATGAAAAAAAGGAACCTTTAGTAAATAAGAACTTTTGAAAATGGAAATTATGTTTGTCTGTTCATTCTGACTAATGATTTTGAGAGCAGATGTAAAACTTATTTTCTGTGTGTGCTGAATAGATGTAAGCTGCAAGTCTCAGCAAAACACTGATAGCTCACTACCAATTAAAAAACATTCTGCAATTTATCATTGCATTGGTCAGCAATAAAGTGTCTTAAATTTACTGTGGTAATTGGTAACTTCTTTTTATTACAACCTAATAAGGTCAGTGCTTAGCTACTATGACTCTTCCTACTACAATATCATTCTCAACAATCACAGCTCTGCAAAATTCATAGCACAAAATGATTCGTGAAGTCCCTTCATTCAATCCACATGCTCAAATGGGGATCAAAGCTCTGCAGCCACAGAAACAAGTTTTGAAACATTTTTGAAAGCAGAACACTGATGAAAAGCATTTATCTTTTGTTTCTAAAGGAAAAAATTACCTGTATGAAGATAAGTGCAGGTAATTTATAAGTTAACTAAATAACACCCAGCACAGCACAGCTCTTAGGGTGAAAAGTATTCTAGTCAGGCATTAGTTTGGAATAACTCATTTTGGGTTTGTCCTGCTTCACTAAGCTGGAACATGTTTCTTTGACATTCTGAGCATACCTGACTTGATTGTAAAGACTTCTGTTATATTAAACAGCACAAAAAAGAGGCAGCACACAAATTTCTTTGTACAGCAGCTTTCAAAGGTGTTAATAAGAGGTTCTGGTTTTGTGAGGTTGGAAGAGAAGATATTTTGTCGTAAAATATGTGCAAAGACTTAAGGGACTTGAGTGATCATGCCTTTTATTTTAATAAGAGCTGGTATAACTATATAACATATTAGAATAATTAACTGCCATGCAGAATTAATAACTCCTTGTAAAATTTAAATATCTGAGATATTTCTTCCTTCTAATTTCCTGAAAAACATCTTGACTGGCAATACTCAAAACAAGCTGTTGCTGTGTTTCCTATCAGTGACAGTCTTTCTTCTTGCTGTGATGGCTGTTTGAAAGTTGAAAATTGAGCAGTTCTGGACACACATTGCAAAAGTACAGGTAGAAACCCCCACATTATATTTGCAATTTTTCATTTGCTTGCACATTTGTCTTACATGGCTAAAGTTATAAGAAGGGCATGTGAGTGCTGATGGTGTATGTGCAGTGGTGGCAGGAGAGAGAACAGCCTGGGACATTTTCATACATATATGGTAGATGCAGCCATAATACCTGTAGGAGTCAGTGTGCACTGGTCTACAAAAAAACTTGTTCCCCAGGGACTGAATGAGTAAACACTTTCCAGTTTGAGGTGATATTCAGGGTGGACTAGCCTTTGCTCATTAACCTAGAGAGTTCTTCCAGGGTAAGAAATACAACAGGGCACTCAGCAGACCTCGCAGCCCTTCAAGATGGTAAATCAAAGTTTGATTTTCTTTGAAGAACTGGTATGTGGTTGGTCTGTGTCTTCTCCCTGCAGCTTTAAATCTGCAGGGGAAATTTGTGCCGGCCAGGGTTGTACATATGAACAAGACACACTGTGTACAAAGCACGCTGTAGGGAGAAATTTGAATTTAAAATGTGTGGGTTCAGAGTTGAAGTCCATGATGTACTGGTTGTTGCCTCAGCAGATGCAGCTCTTTTCATTTAAGTTCATAAGAAAGTATAACTCATTACATCATTAAAGGTTCCAAGGAGTTTCTCACTCCATGATGATATGCTGGATACCATGTGTTTGACTGGATGTGATCCTTTTAATTCCTCTGTGGTTGCCTTTTTTTGTTTGGATTTATTTTTTTTTTATTGTTTGTTTGCTTTTGTTCTTTTCACTTCCCCTTTGGTGTTTCAAGAACACAGTTGGGTTTCTAGCGTGAATGTGAATTTGTTTAAGAATTTTTCAAGTCGTCCAACAGAAGAGGAAAAGTCTTTTTTGTTCTGTATTTTTTGTCATCTGGACTTAACATAGGAGCATTTTTTTCTTTTTTATTTTCTCAAAATTTTAAAATGTAAAACAAGTACAAGTTACAGCTAGTATCTGCTAATACCTTGGAAGAAATTTCAGGACAAAATAATAATTACACTGCTTGATAAATTAAATTCCTGGTCTGTTGACTGTGGAGAGATCCATATCCTTCTGCTTCTGCATTTTAAAAGCACTGAAGAGGGAGATTCTGGCACACTGTGGAAAAATTAACAAGTTTTATGGAAACCAGCTCTGACTAGTGGATGTGATGATTCTACAGTCATAATTGTACCCACCCATATATCTTATGCATTCTGTTAAAAAAACAAATGCTCACAGTTACAAACTGGGACATTTCATTTTTTGAAGGGGCAAAACCAAGTCAGACCATTTCTGAGAGTCTTCACCTTTGAGAACTTATATCACTGCCTTTCAGGCAGTTTTTGTTCAGAAATGATCCTTTAAATTTGGGGCAGTGACAGGAGCTGCGGGTAAAAAGGGCTCAGGAGTCTGAAGTTCAACACCATGCACGACTATAGATGTGACTGAAGTAATAACCAGTTGGTCTGGAGGGCTGCATGGCCCCTGGTGGGCCTGTAGAGCAGTTTCCGTTCTCAGCTGTCTGTTCTCCATTGTCCCATGGAAGTTATGGGCCAACAGTGCACAGGAAGCTCAGGGGAGACCTTACTTCTCTCTACAGTTACCTGAACTGAGGCTGTAGCCAGGTAGGGGTTGGACTCTTCTACCAGTTAAAAAGCAATTGGACAAAATGGCCTCAGGTTGTGCTAGGGAAGGTTTAGATTTGTTATTAGGAAAAAAATCCTTCACAGAAAAGCTGAGTAAGCACTGAAAGCTCTCCAGGGAAGTGGTGGAGTTACTGTCCCTGGAGATATTTAAAAGATGTGTAAATGTGGTGCTTATGGACATAGTTTAGTGGTGAACTTGGCAGTGATGGGTTAATGGTTGGACTCAATGATCTTAGAAGTCTTTTCTGACCTTAATGATTCTTTAGTTTCATAATTCTACCTCCCCATGGTGGCAACAGTCAAGACATCTAAGAAATTTTTTTGTTACGGGTTTCTTTCTTTATTTAAACAAACAACTAAAACATACACCCACTGTAAAAAGTCTTATAGACTTTTTATAGGGACAACCGAAAAGGTTGAGGCAGAGGGAAGGGAGTTGAACTGGTCATCCTGACCTTCAAACAGCAGCAGCACTTTGGTTGAGCTTTGATCCTCATTTTCAAGGACTTTGTTCTGAACCTTCAAATGCTAAAAATTGGTCAGTGCACAAAAGCAAGGATTACAGTTCTCTTTTTTCTCTGACTTTCTACTCTTAGTGACAAAAGAGCTGGGTGGATTGTTTTAAAGGTAATCCCTGAGCACTTATCTTTGGCCTCCAGATAGCATAGGCTGGTGCTGAGCAAGCAACCAGCTACGGTGTGTAAACCATATCCATTAGGAGTTCTGACAGGCTGCAGTTTAACTCTGACCTCATGATTAACAGGAGAATGGAAAGGGTTTGTGTTCAGGGTGAAGTTTTAATCTCTACCCAGGAGTTGCATGAGTAAATCCTATTAGAAAGAAAAAGATCTGAGCACATGGGTTCCACAGATGATTTTGACCATGTCCCTATTAAAAACTTCATGAGAATTGCATCAAACCACAATGCTGGTAAATTTAGAACACAATAATGTGTCACATGACATTTCAGAAAAAAATTTGGGTTCAGAGATTTTATTTTACTTTGAAATTTCTTGGATACAATTTTAGAAAGGTCTAGGTTTATTGGGGATTAATAATTTAAATCCTTCTCTCCTATATTTAACCTTCTTTGCTACTGAATTAAAAAAAAAAAAAGTATTAAAATGCCCTGTCACCAATTGTGTGGGCAAATGCAGTTGCTACCATTGCTGTGTATTTAGCCCCTAGGAAAAAGGGTTATTTTTCTTCTGATTTTTTTTTTTTGAAGGGAATAGTTAAGATGACACAAGAAATTTTACTACTGAAAAGTCGAATAACCTGAGCAATGCAGGATGTGGTTGCTTTTGTCCTGAGACATGACTAAGCTTCAAGAGTGTTTCAGTTCTGTAGCTAAGACCAAAAGCCCCAGTCCTCGTCTTCTATCTGCATTTTTGCCAGATATTTTTCTATTAGTAACAGTAGCAGTTTAATACTAGGAAATCTGCTGCATAATTACCCTATGACCTTAATTTTGAACAGTTAATTATGAAATATGGGCTTTTTTTGTTTATTTTGGTTTTTTTTCTCTCCATGTAGCACTGTTGTTATAATGAGTTTAATTAAGTGAAAATGGATGTTGGCCTACAATGTTACAAAAGGTTGCTATGTGCCAATAAATCATAATTAAATGTATTTAGTGTAATAGTACGTGTCATTCACAATCTTGTTGCTTGTAAAAAATGTTAATTGTTTCCTTAAACGACAAGCCCTTCGAATTATAAAGAAAATGAACCAAATGCTCAGTTTTGCTAACCAACAGCAATGTAATGTTTACATTACAAAGAATATCGGTGTTTTATTCATGAGCAGTTATTTAATATGATAAAGTAAGTGATAATATTTAGGGTGCCTGGAGAGATGTGAATGTGCCTTTTTTTGTTGGAAAACGGTTGCTGGTTGTTTTGGTGAAGTGTAGTTATGGTTAGGGATGTGATATCTGCTGAAATGTAGAGAAGAATCCCCAGAGAAATCTCTGTGAGTTAACTGTACAAGACAAAGTGGTTTGAATGCAGACTACATGAACTCTGCTCATTATGAGTTAAGAACTAAGACTGTTAGGGCTCAAATGTGTAATTTAGAAGCACACAGTGAGCACAGAATGTAAGGCTATGGAATTATTTAGGTGAGTAAGTACCACACTGTTGTAGCTTCATAAAGACAGGATTTTCAAAAGGAATATTTTGTTGTGGGCTGTTTGTGTGACAGTCTGTGTTCACACATCTGCATTTAAATTAGGTTTTTGTTCACAAAATAATGTTTATACAGAACTGCCCATCCTGCCTGTAAATATGAGGAAGCTTTTAGGGGGAGAATTAACTTTTCTGTGTATTTGAAGAACATGTAGCGTGTTAGTGCAATGAAGGACAATAGCCCCTGCATACCAGATTTTCACTTTTTTGTGGAAGACACTATGCCGTAGTTCCTTCCCCCTTCACCAACATTCCTATGCACTTTTCTGAATCCCAAATGGCTTATTGTTTGAGCCAAAAGGAAGGGCTCAATTCTGCTTCCATAGCAGAACAGTGATGGCACTCATTTGAATTTAAACTTTTTGGACTTGCATTAACAGAGGAGATATGCTGCATGTGCAAGTGTGCAGGGAAAAAAAAAGATATGAAAGTTCGATATTGTAATGATTGGATTCTTTTGAGTCCTGTTTACACACAAAATAGAAGAAAGATTTCCATGTGGACCACAGTCATTATTTAAACTTGTAAAACTACAATTATTTTATTTATTTCTCCATTTGTTGGTCTCAGTTCCTCCAGTCTTCACAATAGACAATTCTGGGAGACAGGGATTAGAAGCAGCTGCAGGCCTTCGTGTGATCTGAAGGGCACAGTAGGAGTATAAAGAATTTAAATATCATTCATTTTCTTTTCCTTTGCTCCTTTTCCCCCAGCCTTCCCCATGCCATTCCGCATGGGAATCAGTCATTCAGAGCCATGGACAATGACCCCCTACCTTTCATAGCTCATATCCCAAAATCCTTTGGCAAAGCAGACCTGGACTCCAGCTAGCTCAGCACTGCTGGAAGTCACATTCTGCACTGTTGGAGACTGGGATTCATGAATCATAGGCTTGCACTGTACACCAAGTACCTTCAATCATTTGTCAGAAACATTGGCTGATCACTGTCTGAGCACTATATACTTCCACTTTTGTTTTAATGCCTTTTCAGTTTTCACAATGAGCCTGTGCAACCTCACTGGAATGAAGTTCCTTTCTGATTAAAATGTCCTGTCTTTAAATCCAGCTTTGCAGCAGGAATGCCAGCCTGAAGGGCACAGCATGGCCAGGGTACACTTCTGGTGATTGATACAACTTCACTTGCTTGATGATCATCCTGAATAAATCTCCTCAGTATTTTCTGACATGATGTAGATGCCCTTTACATCCATCTAAATCTTCAGCCAGGGGAAAATTAGCCAAGTCCAGACATTGATCTTGTGAGGTAAATTGTACCTAGGCAGCAGGGGCTCCACTGATAAACAATGAAGCAATGCAGATAACTTACCAGCTTACTTTTAATCAATGCATCTTCTCACAATGTATTATTCCAGCAATGAGTCTAAATCACTGTGCACTATAAGAGTTGTTTTCAAAACCTTTTAATCTAATTGGAAAATCTTCCTTTCCACTGGTAATAAACACTCACTAAACTGTCTGCACCTAATTGAGCTGTAGTAATTTATGTGAGCTCCCCACTGCTTTTTCTCCCTTTAATCAGACAGACTGCTTTACGTCTTTAACTAATGAAACCTAAGACACTGCCAAGTAGATTTGATCAAATGTCACTACTGAATAAATCTTCATTAACTCTGAAATGTCCCACATCCTCTCCATGTCCTGCTTCATCATTAACTTAGAGCAACATCATCATAGAAAGGTGATGGCCACTACTTTATTTACATATGTAATTAAGCAGTAGACATCAATGTCATACCAAATAAGAACTTGAAAAGAAAATATATTGTACCTTTTTGTCAGGACATAATAATAGTAACTACAGTAATGCCTTTTTTTCCTAGAAAGGAGATCTCAGCCCTAGACATGTGCTAGAGATGCCACCAGCTGCCATCTACATTCCTAGAAAGCCTTCCCTGTGGCAAAGCTGTTCAGACCTGTCCTTCTGCTTGATAAATAAGCATTCCTTCCACCTAGCAGTGCTTTGCAGAGATGCTCTGGTTGGCTTAGGTAGTGAGAACCGTACAAGCGCTTCCCACAGGAGTATCAGGTAGCCACATGCGTGGTACCTAGCATAAACCCTTTGATGGTATTGCTGGTTATAACATAAACAGCACCTGTCAGTACTAACTACAACAGTAAAAGGTGGTACATCCACGTCTGCTGAGGGAGAGAATGAGAGAATTTTCCAGAGTATGCCAGTACTGGCCAGAATTACAATTACGGGGCAAAGACAAGCAAATCAGCACTCTATGATATAAAACAAAAATTTGATGGTGCAAGAAGTATTTCTTTGTGAAATGAACCACTGTGAAATGAGTGTGAAGCATTGTAATCAGTGGCAGGCAAAATTTTTAGGGCATGTAAAGTGACAAACATGGGGAAGAAAAATGCTTTTTGGATTTTCCCTAGTGGCATACATGCCTTTCTTTACACATAAAAAACCAGAGGTGCCAAAGGAAATGTTCAGAACACCAGCTGTAGGTATTTCAGCATGCTCAGCATTAATTGCCCTTATAAAGTTGATTCTGTACTATCCTTCACTGTTAAGTCAGTGGGAATGAATGCTTTTGAAAATCTTTGTGTTGCTCATCAAACATTTAGTAGGTGGTAAAAGACAAAAAAAAGTTAGGAATGTGAACGCTAGTACTCTTATATGAACTGGGATGAGTGTTGAAAGATGAATTGGGAAATCTTTATTGAAATGGAGTTGGGGGCAGGGACAGTGATGGCAAAGACTTTAATTGCTAAACTGGACAAAAAGGAGCCAAGGAGCAGCTCATGGTGGCCAGTGATAAGGTCAGATAGGTTGAAAAAGAAGACGATTTTGACAGTGAAGTTTGTCACATCTGACCTGACTTGGCATTTTCCTTGAAAACTTCCTGAGATATGGTTTTATAGAGTGCAAGCATTGATTGAATTGGACCTGCTAAACTTAGGAGGTATTTTCTGTCTGCAGCAGCTACAGGTAATACATATGTGTGTGCGTGTGTATTATACATGTATGTATATATGTAATATATATATGTTACATATATATCTATAATGGTCATGTGTGAGCACGTAGTGTGTCTGACTTAAACACTATGTGTGACTTTTCTGGTCTCCTCTACTATCAATAGTTTTTTAATTGCGTGGAATGACAACAATTGACTCAAGGTCAGGAAGCAGGAGGCAGGACTAGGATGGATAAAAAAATACTTTTATACATTTTACACCATGTCATGGAGAGCAAAGAAAAACTTGAGATTTAAGTGAGAGAGAGTGCATTTAGATTTTCTTTAGGCCTTTGTTTGCTATTAGCAACATTTAAAACTATCCATCCACGTAAAGTTTTTTGTAAGGTTAATAATAGTTTCAGGAATGTGTTTAACAATCATTGTCTGGCCTTCCATCTTAGACAAACTACTTAAAATATGGTCATTCATAGATTACTTTGGAGAATAGCTGAAGCCTGGCCAAAATTTTGTTTTTCAAGGGCAGACTTTAGATAGAGACAGCTCTGTTCACTTGCATTCTTGAAGGGTTTCTATTGGGTAGCTCTAATGCTGGAACATAAAAGGAAAATTCATAGTAGATGATTCAGATTATGTGAATTAGTTAGATTCTGTATTTCTTTAATCATGAGAAACAATATCAGTTCTGTTGTGCAAAAATACTTTGACTCTGGAAGGAACATTGTTTGTAAAGATGAAAGTACAATTGCTGAGTACACTTGGAAAAACAGGGACAGGTGGAGATTTTAGAGATAACTGCTGGCCTGTGGTTAATACTACTAATTTCTTACACTGAATATAACACATCTATCAAGTATATTTCAGGAGAGCTTGATATCTATCATATAAATACCAAAAATGGATGATTTTAATAAGGAAATAATTTTCTTGCAGATAAAGTGTCTTGGGTTATTGAAAGTGCTATTGACTAGTGTTATATTTTGGCCTGGTACATAGTATCTCTCATTGGCTAATGTTTCAAGTTGGCAATAAAGGCTATGTGTGGATCTTCTAAACAGTGCTGAGAAAGAATAGCTGTGTGATGTGTCAAAGAAAAAAAAAAATCACTTCCAGAACTGCTGAGCTCTTCTGTAGCAAGTGCAGAAGTCCTAAAGCTTTGGAAGGCCTGTGACTGAAAAAATCCATGGTATAGATATACACATGCCTCTTGTATGCAGGTGTCTATATGAGGATACATAACTTGGTGTAATAACTCATGTTATAGCCCTGTGTTACACCTATTCCACTATAAGAAATGATATTAAGTTTCCTTTGGATACCTGGTTATATACATACATGCCGGTAAAAAAAAGGTGTCTATATGTACTTTCTGAGAAACAGACACTGTCGCAGTAACGACACAAAAGGAAGAGCCAGAGACACCTGTTACCAGGATCAGAGAGAAGGAAGGAAGGGGGCAAGACCCGCCTTCTTTATTTTTTATATCCATTTGGAAATCACTATTCATTGGAGGAAATCAGTTCTTCCTCCCTCAATTACAGTGGTCAAAGGAAATGTCCATCAAAGTTCTGTATCCTTGAGAAAGGAATGTGAGTGATAAGATACAGTTACAATAACATGGCCATGTTTACAGAGAAAACTGAGAAGCTAGCTACAGAAAATGATAACATTCAGGACTGCAAAAATCAGGGCAAAAAGACACCACAACAGACATCACAGAATTTTATTCATGTGTAATTTATCTTTCTGGTCTATTGTATCAGCATACTGAGCATATCCAATAGAAGTGTATGTGACCCATTTGGACCAATTGCTTGCCAGGCATTGCTTTCTCTCGTTTTCTTTTAGTTTCTTTTCCTGCTTTAGCCTACTGAATGTGAAAAACTGCTGAACTTGAGTATGTACACAAACAGAACCAGCAGATTAAAGCATGTTTTACAGCTTGTGTTGTGCTACTGGAAATCTGGAACCTGTAGGTCAATGACACTGTTTTATTTCTTTTCCAATGATGGAAGAGAGAAAAAGATGAACTACAAGATGATCAAAAAGCATTTTTCCACTACTGCTCCTTGATAAACTATTCCCTGTAATATAAATGCTATAATAAATCATACTTTCTGTTTGTTCCATGTCTTGGGGTCAGTGTTCAGCACACCCAATGGAACCAGCATTTTTTATATTGTTTCAATGAAAGCCTGCGAGTATGCACCAGCCAGCTTATCTGATTGTTTGTTCTGCTCAGCTAAGCAAACCATGCAAGTGTGCCTAAACTAAATTACCTGCTGCAAGTCTATACTGGTGTCATTCCAGTAAAGACTCTTCCATCTGTTTCATTTTATTCCCTTTCTTGTGTCTTTTTCCCAGTTATTGTTTGTTAAAAGCTATTGAAAACAAAAATAATTATAAAAAGACATACAGCTTCTTCCAGCAAACGTCTCTGATCTAAGTGCCAAAATACTCTATATTCACAGAATGATATTCCCTAACCTAAAGTGAATGTATTAAAACAGGCAGTATCCTTGGTCTTCAAATTCATGGAATGAAAGAATTGCTAATTTTAGACACTGACATCAGTCAGATATTTTTCCTAATTTTTATGTAACTGGACATGAGAACCAAAGTTATGATTTTGTTCAAGAATAATTGTAGCAAGAAGTTCACTACCTTAATTAGATCTATTTAAACCTTAGTCATTTGGAATAAACTGTGGGCAAACTTCTTGGAAAGAAGAGCTGACTGGTGTGACTGGGAAGGATGGGAAGAAGGAGCCACACATTTCAAAAAGCATTATACAGCATATAAGGACTGAAAATACTTTTTTCTTTAGTGTTTCTGAACCTATGCTAAATCTTTTGGGTGAGTGAATATGTGAAGGGATTCCTAACTTGACTGTGAGACTGAGGGCTTACAAAGCTTCAACTGAGCTGTCATCAGATAGTCCTCTTGGAGGGCAGAGCTTGGTAAGAAGTATTCTGACAAGTATGAAAGAACAATCAACTCAATAACATACAGGTAGTTGCATGAAAATTTGAAGAACATTTCTGAAATGTTTTACACAACATAATTTTCCCCATTTTTATGTCATGCCCTCAGCTCAACATTTTGTATTTTGCTTTCCAGGATGGTCTGAAAATGAGCAAACCCAATTTCAAAGGATTCAAGGTTATCGCCCCCCAGGCAAAACAATCTCATTTGGCTAAGAGTCTTTCTTGACAGTGAAACTCTAAAACAAGTTTTACTGAATTAGGGAACAGTGTTATTTAAAACTGTCCCTCAGTTGCAAAAAGACTAATGAAATCTGTGGATGAGATGGTACCTGCCTGGAGTCATAAATGTGACTGATTAAGAAGAAATATTAATCCCTTTTCATGGAATTGTCATTTCTCAAGATAAAATGCAGGTACATGTACATAGCCTTCATCTAAACAACTGTCAACTAGTACCAAACAGTCACTGGCTCACTACCCCTCAACCTCCCTCCTGCCTCTGATGTGATGGGGATAAGAATTAGGAAAACCCATGGGTTGAGATAAGAACAGTTTAATAATTTAAATAAAGTAAATATTGTAGCAATAATAATAATAATGAAAAAGGGGAGAGAGGAATAAAACACAAGAAAAACAAGAGGTGCATGATGCAATTACTCACCACCTGCTGACCCAACGAGTGATCAGCGGCTCCTGACCATCTCTCCCCAGTTTATATACTGAGCATGGTTTGTTGTTGTGTGGAATATCCCTTTAACCAGTTTGGGTCAGCTGTCCTGGCCATGCTCCATCTTGTTGCCCTGAGTTTTGCAGTTCTGATGTTTTCATTCTTTTGTAACTGGTTCTCACACATTCTCTGTAAACATAGCCATGTCATTGTAACAGTAGCTTATTATTTACATTCCTTTCTCCTGGGCATAGAAGTTTGATGGACATTTCCTTTGACCAGTGTGATTGAGGGGCAGCGAAGCTGTTCCTCCAATCCACTATGATTTCTAAGACACATATATAATAAAGATGGGCGGGGTCCGCCCGCAGTTGTTCCTTTGCTCTCAGCAGGTGTCCATTTCCTTCTTTTGTATAGTTATTGCAACACCCTCCCAGCTTCTTGTACACCTCCTCATTTTCAGAGCAAGGGAACTGAAAAGTCCTTGATTTAGAGCAAACACTCTTAAAACCACAACTGAAATATTAGTCTGTTATCATCATTATCCTCATACTAAACCTAAATCACAACACTGTACCAGTTAGTAAGAATAAAATTAACTGTATCTCAGCTGAAACCAGGACACAGCTGCATGAAGATAATTTGCCTCATGGTTTTTTCTGAAAAACTTCACAACTTTTAGAATTGTAGGATTACTTCTTTTACACAGGACAGAATGAAAAATGAATTCAATAATGTTATCATGTCTTAAAAATGAAGCAAAATTCACATACTTAATCTCTATAAAAAGTATTTCCGTTTTCAAATAAATTTCTAGTAAGACTTTAGAAAAAATTAATGTGTGTTTATTAACCTATGTTATGCTGGTCTGTTTTGCAAAATCAGAGGTAACATTCAAAGTGTTTCATACTCATAAGCTTCAATGGGCAATGTTTGCATTGTAATTTGGCAGAAATTATCTGTTAAGCTTAGATCCAAGTCAGAACTGATTTGAAGAGGTTGGTCATACCAGTTGGTGAAGTGGTTTGTTATAGTGTAGAAATAGATATCTGCTGTGAATGTCTAAACCTGGATGGCAAATTATGTTGTATGCAACGGTTTAAGGTCCATTTGGAGTTAGGCAAGAGCATAATAATCAGTAATATTTTCAACATATATTTTAATATGGTGCAATTTGTACAGATAAGTGACCTCTGAAAAAGTTAGGAAGTTGCTCTTAGTTCAAGTATCAAAGTCTAAACACATTTTATAAACTTTTCCTAAATAAGCCAAATCTTTTAATAATGTCAAAAGTTCTCAGATAAAGGGCTTTTCCAGAATACTTTTGGGAACTGTATTTCATGGTTGAACATAGGATTAACAGATTTCCTTCTCCACTGTTTTTGTCTTTCTTATTTTATCATCTAATCCAAAGTATGCTGAAATCTATGGGTTCCTGCCTCTGAGGATAATGAGTTTTGTTCTGAGATTCTCATGAATGATGAAATCATCAATTCTTTTTAAGGAGGCATTTAAAAAAAATTGAATCAAAAATTTTAACAGATAGGACCCCTAATATTTTAGGAGTAGTTTTGTATTATTTTCTGACGCTGTGCTCTATACTTACTCTCTTGTCCCTAGTTATTAAACTTCTGCATGGAAGACACTTGTCATAGTAAATTTTATATTTGGTATTAGAATGGGAAGGGGATATCGCTTTTTACTTTGCTCTCTTCAGTAAAGTGTGTATTATGCCCAAAACAGTGCCATTAATTTTGGAGCAGAATACATGAGTAACTGTTTCACATGTTTCACACTAATGTAATTAGAAAGGGTAATAGGACATCTCCCTGCAAAATCTAGCTTTTCAAAGTCAATCTTTCTTTTTTTTTCTAATTAGATCAATAAACTGAAAAAAATATTTGCTGTACCATTTTACAATTAAACTTGTAAATACTGTTTGACATCTAAAATGAATTTTTGTTTCTATTTAAAAACTGATTAATTTGCTTGTAATTTAGTTTTGTCCCTATTACATCATACTCAGGGCAGAAGGCCCTCCTGTAATTAGGAAGCATTAGCAATATCTTTCAGCAATAGAAAGAAGTCCAGCTTTTCAGTGGGATAACTACACTTCAGAGCACATGGGTCCATAGTTGATGTGTGTTTTCTAAAGAAATTTCATCTGCATAGGTAAATATGAAATCAACATTTAAATTGAGTGAAAGATTGAACAGAAAATAGAGTGATGATATGATTGACAGATATAAAAGCATTTTCATTGTCAAAATTACTGGTGTTCCATTTGCCAGAGCAAATCCATAATAAGCTGAAAAATGCAGGTGAGCTAGCCTGATTGAAAGGTAGCACCTATCTCTTGCAGTGAGAGTGGCACAATCTACTGAAGGGGTGGTCTACTCACTGCATAAACAAGGCATTCTCTGGTCTTGGATTTTTAGGTGAAAGCTCAAGGTGCAATATGTCTCAAATACCTATACATGTCTAAATAACAAACATCCTCCCTCTAGTTAATTGCCTTTATAGTAAATGGGCAGAAACGAGCACTTCCAGCCAGTGATTCACCTGACAGCTTATCCTTGAAGGAGACAAATCATGCCTCAGGTGTGCCTCTCTAAGTGTCAAAATTTGGCTGAGATTAATCTTACCCAAATGCTGTCTGTGAAATATAATTCAGCCATGCTCAGGTGACTGGAGTCAGAACTGGACTGGTGGACAAATTCTCTGGCCTAGCTGAGCCTCTATGGCTACTACTGAAAGAAGACCATTGGGCCAACATGATCTTAACCTCTGTGAAGTGCCAGAGCTTGAGATCCTATGCCATAAAGTGCTGCCTTTGCTTTTTTATAAAGTGTGTAAGAAAATGTGTCTTTTGTATGTACAAATCAATTGAGAGTTACTATACTTGTGGATGTTGATATCTTCTGTATATAGGTATACTTAAGGAGAAAGAAACTTAGTATCAATTTAAATTATATAATAAAAACTACAGATGAGAACGTAAATATAAAATTGAAAAAATTTACTAGGTAAGTGGAAGGCTTCAATTTTTATGCTCCCACATTATATATCATTACAATTCTATCCAGTTTTTCATTCCTGAAACTTGTTTAAAGTGTTATATTTAAAGATTTATGGACTAGTTTGCATACAAATATATAATTATCTGTGACTTAAAGGCAGACTATCGCAAAACTTAATCTCCGTCATTTGTGCCTTGGAAATAAAAGGTCATTCTATATTTATATTTGCTTGAGTTTATGGTATCTGAACTCATGAATTTGATAAAACGTGATGCAATAATATTTTGTGAAAATCACAGAATACCCTGAAGCCAAATGTCAGTGATCAGCTGTTCTTTGGGAATTGCAAGAATTTGCGATCAGCTATAGCTATATTTTTTTCCCCCGAGTGCCTGTGTGTTAATTTTGTTTCAGTACCCAGCTGCCATAAAGGGATAAATCTGTATTACTATTTACAAACTTCACAAAATATAGAAGGGGTTGGGAATTTTTTCCCCTACAAAAAAGGTAGCTGAGTTGTAAAACATAGAGTGAAGGTGATGTTTTTGTTCCATATGAATTCCCACAGCAAGTAAGTGTAATGGATTCTGATGCACAACTCAGATTAAGAAGATGTCAGCATGGGAAATGTACTGGCTGATCCTCTCATCTGTTGAGTTGTTGCCTTCTACCTTCTTTTCTTTTTCCTCTGGCTTTTATAATTTTTCATTATGGTAGTTTTCTCTTTAGTTACTCTTGCAACCGACACATGTTGCCTGTACATCTTACCTACATGTCAGTGCAATAGCAACAGCTCTACGAGTTCTTACAGTATGGGTGGGTTACACAGTGCATCTTAACAGAACTGGGTACTGAGTAGCTGAACAGCACAAGACTGAACAAATCCCAGGTTACAGCCAGTGCTGAAGAAGATGCCCATAATGCAGAAAATTACTAGGCTGTCACATAAGGAAGCCTTCTGTGAGGGCTCAGATTACTTTCAATTTGGTTGAGTGGTCTTTTCTGGAGAAACTGCCAAAGTGGAAGCCAGATCATGTTGGACATGATCATATCATCTTTTGAAATGCTCAACCATTTTCAGCAGATCAGCTTTTATCTTGAATTGAATTCATGTCATATAGTACATCCAGGCAGTTTTCATTCCCTTGTTCCTTTCACTCCCCAACTCCACTCTCAAGATATCCTCAACATCTGATTCTCAGCTTATGCATTAGGGCCTAGAATACTGAACTGTATCTCACAGATAAAAATAGCAATCCTCTGTCATTTACCAGCTTGGCAGGCCTCCCGGCCAGACTTGCACAGATTGCTCTTCCTGCCTGTGCTTTGAGTGTGTCTCCTGCAGTAATGACATCAGGGTGCCCTTGGCATGGCTTCACTTGGCTGCTCTGAAGAAATGCTTTTACTGACAGTGTGTGATGTGAATCAGAAACACACTGTCCTACATAAGGACTGGCATGGTTGGCCACCATTTCACTGATCCTCTGCTCTAATCATCCCTCTGCATCCTTTCTCTTTACCATGGATTCTTGTTCCTTAGCACCAGAGGATGGGCCAGCCACCCCCAGTCATAGGTTCACCTTCTTTCCAGGAATATGTCGGCACATGAACATGGCAGTCTTCTGGCCTCTTAAGACACAATGGCACACACACAGTCATCATCTTCCTTACCAACCAGGTTTAGCAAAGTGACCACTGCCACCATCACCACCTTCTTGAAATTTGCCTGCTCTTGGCATTTGTCCTCTATTTGTTCATAACTCCCTGCCACTAATCATTACTGCTGTCACAGCACGAGCCTAAACCTTAACATCTTTGATATTACAAATGATAACTAGCAATAGTACCAGCTGCAGAAAGCTATAGCTCCTACACAGCTTCTGAAGACATATCCCTCTGCTCTGGAAACAACAAGTTTTCCACTTCAGGAAAAATATACAGCTGCATTCTTACTAGTGGGACTACTGCCAGGCTCTAGACTATGCTGCCTCTCAGTGCAGTTTGCTCTAAAGTCATTCAGGAGGTCAGTACACACACACAAGCACACAGAGAAAAGAGACAGACAATCCTTGCAGTACAAATACACAAGTACATTTATACACAAACACATTTCCAATGAGGGTGTAGGGGGCAGGTTCTGAAGTTTCTTCTAAGCTGTAGCTGACCATAGAAGATATGGTCCATAAATATTGCTGCCAGGTAGCTGCTTACAGATATCCCCTCAATCCAACATCACAGGTTGTGCTGGTTAAGTGGAAGGCGAGATGCTGTGCACTACAGCATGTGACATAGATGGCAAATCTCATGTGATTATGTAAATTTATCAGAGTTGCATTTGCAGACTCCAAGTTACCTAGCATTGCTCATGTTCTGTATTAATCACAGAATTGTAGAAATGTATAATTATTAAGGTTGGAAAAGACCCCCAAGGTCATCAAGTCCAACCTTTGACTAAACTCCATCATACTAACTCAACCATAGCACCAAGCGCCACATCCAGTTGTTTCTTAAACACTTTCAGGGATGGTGACTCCACACCTCCCTGGAGAGTTTGTTCCAATGCTTAACCACGCTTTCAGTGAAAAAATTCTTCCTGATGTCCAGTCTGAATCTCCCCTGGTGTAGCTCTAGACTATGTCCTCTCATCCTGTTGTTAGTTACATGGGAAAAGAGGCTGACCCCTAGCTTGCTACAATACACCTTTCTTTTCTATTGTTTCCTATGAAATCTGTATTATACCTTTGAATACCTAAAAAGAACTTAATGAGCTTTCTAGATTTAATGTGTGGAATTCTGAGTTAGTACAAATTTTGGTCATTCAACTGAAGTGTAAAATGTACTCTGCTTACCTGCATCTGATCTAAACCATTTTAAGACACTGTAATTTCTTTAGGGGAAAACACATAGCACTGACCAAACTTATGAATGACCTCTTCATGTAAGGACACTTTAAAGAGATATTATAAAAAAGCACAGTGGTGTTCTTGTTCCTTGTAATTATTGTGTTTTATATGTAGAATCTCAGGAACTGTGGAATTTTGCTATGACTGATACATATGTGAAGGTGTGATTACTTAATGCACACTGCCACAGAGGGATTCCTCCTGTTATTGCAGAAAGTGGTGATATGAGTGTATTGAGAGGATGACTGATGCAGAAGAGGAATGGACATATATTGGCCAGTAAGCTTTGGTTCTTCCAAAAATTTGTTGTCTGGGTTAAGTTTCTGGTGAGTAATGACTTCTCCTTCTTGGCCGGTTTCCTAAAACCATTCAGCAGGCATCCCTGAGAAGTGCCTCTTTAATCCAAGTCTTTTCTTTTCATCTACACACTGCCTCAGGATAAGTCTCTGTTGGTTGTGGTTTGGGGGCCCTGGTAAAAGTGTTCAGTGTAGGAAGGCTTTTGTGCAAGACAGATAGCTCTTATTACAGATCTTTGCATTACAAATTGAGGGTACCCAATCACATGACAGGGGGTCTTGCTCTTGCTTTCTCTTCCATGCAGGTGTCCTTTGTATGAAGGTGGGATTTCAGGCTCTTTCCACAGCCAAAAGCACAGAAAAGTTACAGGAAATGAGCTGCCCATTTGAGGTATCTATGATAGTGTCTGACTCAGTGTTTTAGTTATGAGCACAGGATAGTAGGTTATCCCTAAGGAGTTTAAAGTAAAATGAAGCAAAATAAAACCTCTAAGAGGGCAAAAACTCTACATCTCTCCATCCATGGTGAATTTGATAAACTCTCAACCAGGAGGAGAGTTGTTATCTCTACTTTCTAATGAAGAGAGAGGCTTTATCAGAATATACTGGAGTTTGGGGCAATTGTATTTTATCCCAATTCCACAAGAGGGGTTTTATGTGAAACTAAGTGAAGTACTGTTTAGCAAACACCATTTCTATGGATGGTAGTACTCACCAAACAAATAATAATCTTTTATGCAGTCTGTTTTACTCCATTTTGTTGCCTTTTATTTTGTTTTGTTTTATTTTTTTTTTGTTTACTACTGGATATTTGATTAAAGACACAATTTTCAGGTTTGGAGCCAATGTATCATGGTTCAGCTCGTGACTGTGGCACTGCAGCATGAAATGTTTCTGATATCCTCAGAATCAATACATCCCTTGGATAGCATAGCTTTCCAGATTTTAATCTATTTGGACAGAGTCTCAGTGTCTCTCTGTCTCTCCTTGCTGGTACTGATCGCAGCACATTTAGCCCCAGCAGATGGGAAATATGCTCACCACTTGTGGCTGATGCATGGTTATAAAACATTATGGAGAAAGGCTAGGAGGCATGATACAGACCAAACTGGGTTTCTGTCCTGCTTTCCTCCTTCTGCATGGAAAAAGTACATAGAATGACTTGTGAAGCAACTTGTGGCTGTTGCCTGGTATGTCTTACAGCTCAGGTGATACACTGGGAGCTGCAATAATGCATTACTATGTATTCAGTCTCTTTTTTGCTGGCCGTTGTGAACGTTTTTGCTGCTCTTTTGTATGCAAGTTCAAAGCAGGACACCAACTCTGGCCCTTACAATATTGAAGCATTTCAGAGCTGAATTGAAATGTTACATATCAGGCCTGTCTGTGTCTGGCAATCTTGCCTGCATCAGAGGGTATCAAGTTTTCTCCTTTATGCTATTAATTTTAAACCCTAGGCAATATATGCAACAATGTAAGCTTTAGAAAGACATTCTCCTGTTTTGCCAGTTCCCTAATTACTTCAACCCACAGTAAAATGTCAGTCTACCTAATTATATGGTTACTCCTCTCCTGGGTCCAATACAGCCTGCGGGTGTCCACAGTAATGTGGAGAGCAGGTCTGACTGACATAGCACCTTCCATTTATTAGACTGGCCTTTTGCAAAGTTGGTCAAACCTCTCACGTCTTCAAGATGCTGTTATTAATTTGAACTTCATCAGACAAGGGTAGATCTGAAACTTTAGCAGACTACAGGGAATTGTGAGAGTAAGGCTAGAGAATCTTATCTAGATCCTAGAGTGTGTCCTATTAACTAGGTAAATCTTACGGTTTTGAGCTTTTTAAAAATATCTGGGCAATCTGACTGTGAATTACCCGTTTTAATTGATTCTGAGGATCCGATGTACGAAAGAGAACATACTGCTTTGTTACTCCTGTTGTAGCAGTGTTGCATACCTGTATGGAGTCTCTTAGTATGTTTGACTTTTATTCTCCTGGGTTTTTTTAGAGTTTTCTTTAAAAAACAAACAAACAACAAAATGTGCTCCTAAAAGAACAGCTCTACACTGTCCCTATTTACTGCTTTTTAGAGATAGAGGAGCTGCATTTAAACCAGCTAAAACTGCTAAAAATGCATCAGGCCCTAACAGGAGCCTAAGGCTGTTCAGATTGAGATGCAGCTCTTTGTACTGAATCAAATGAACAGGCAAGGGTTATGTCCAAATATCTCTCCAGTTTTATATTTGGACAGTGAATTCCTTGGAGTTCTATTATTGTTGTGTATGGGAAGAGGTGTGCTGTGTGAGTCCAATAGCTGACGCATACTTCATGTACCAACAATTAGTTTGCACAAACATGCTGAAGAGCCTGTAGTGAATGCAAACAGTTAGAGCCTGTTGAATTGTTTGAGGATTCAAAAGTGCTATGTTAAATTTGAAAGGATGGGAAAATGTCTGTGCACTTCCCAATTTTGACCAGAAGAGGAAGTACCATCATATGAAATACCATTCCTACAACAGTTTTCAGCTGACTGAGGGTACAATACAGATTGTTGTACAACTCTACACCCCCCAAATTAAGTGGAGCATTGTGTAGAAAGTTTTTCTAGGCTCCAAAGCAGGAATAATTTATTGTATATTATTCTCTATAACACATAGACCCCAGCTGAAAAAGACCACAAATTAATAATTGAAGGAGATTATGAATGCTAATTATTTTGTGTCCTTTGCGAAGTCTTTTGTTGTGAAAGTCTCATCAATTCAAGAGAGTACACTTAACTTTTAATAATTCAATTTAAACAATCAGGATATCAGGTGTCCAGTACCCAGAGAATGTCTACATGGTTTTTTGATCCCTATAGATACTTCTGAAATTATCAGTCCCAATCTGATAATTAATATCTAACATATTACCCTTTAAGATTGTCACAAATATTTTTTTCTTCTAAAAATGCTACAATCCTTAGATTTTTAAACAAATTATTTTTTTTCATCAGAATTTCATCATAAAACCCAGATTTTTTTTCGTGGAAAAATTCATAACTTCAAGCATTTTTATAGGCAACATTTCATCAAAAAGAAATTTTAGTTGTTTTTTTGCCAAATCTTATTATAGTCTCCAGTCCAATTTTCTGATCAGCCCTGCTTGTTTTGGAAAGGAAAGGATTGTGGGAAACTACAAACATAAAATCAAAGGCTTTCTAGATATTAGTATTTCCTATACTGATAGTGAGTCTTGCAGCAGTATAACACTAGAAATTGTATAATAGTTGTGAAACTCAGGTCACAGATGTTTTATAAGAGGTGAATCCCACATGACAAAGGTAACCATTTCACTTTAAGCATTTTTGGTGCATTTGAAATGAATAGCTACTTACTTAGGGGAAGGAACAATACATTATTTATTCTCTAACATGATGCTGCTGTCTGTGCAATGTGAAAACCACCAACCAAATTGACAAGGGGAGCTGGAACTCTGGGCTGGGCATAGGCTAAGAACATTATATTCATTACAGACTTAGATGGTAAGATAACACCTTCCCAATGAGAAAAGCTGCTGAAAAACCCTGGCCTTTATTAATGGGCCTCATGAGTCAATCTACAGCAGTGATGTATCATCCTCATTTAGGGAAATGATGTGCTGTGAAAATGCATAATTTTAAAGAGCAAGGGAGTGGATTGAAACAAGTATACACAATAAGGAAGCTCAAATCTCTCATGATGTATGCTGATTTTCGGGTGGTCCCCATTTGCACGGCTGTTTAAGCAAGCACTCTAAATGGAAATGCACTTGACATTTTTGTGACTAGCTGTAATCAAACAGCATTAGAATTCAGCTGATCTCACAGAAGACGATTAAACAAATTTCTTGTTTGTTCCCAGTTCCTTCTAATGGGAAAATGGAGGCAAAAGACATGCTGATGAAAATGATCCCAGATGGAAAATGGTGTCTTAAAAGGAGCTTGGAGAGGAATGACAACTTCCCATCCCTTTTCCTAAAGCAAGAGTCCTATTGCTGTATTATGTCCATAACCACGAGAGCCAGCATTCCTGTACAATTGTCAGGCACTCTTACAGAATGAATATTCAATGAAAAGCCTTAGAACAGCATTACACTGATACTGTGTTGGATGTTAGAGGAGGGGAAATTAACCCCGTTGGTTTTCAGAGTAGTTGTATGCATGCTTTTCATATTGTCAGAATAAACTCTGCTACCTGGTAGCACAGTTGCTTGCTCTCTCAGACCATAGTATTTGAAGCAGTGTGTCTTTCAGCATCTGTGAAACTTGTTATTGTAGTATATTAATACATTTTATAGAGAGTTCAGTATCTGGTATAAAACACCAACTGGACTTCATAAACCCTCTGGGCTTTCTAAAGGTTAAAAACCCTGGCCTTGGGCTACAGAAGTGTTTGGGTCTCTTGTACAGTACTTTGGGAGATCGGTTTACTTTTCTGGGCATTTGTTTACTTCAGTGAGTGTTTTTTGCTGTGGTTAATACCACTGGGATGCCAGAGGGTGAATATCATCCTCGTTATGCTGTAAAGGCAGTTTGACAGAAGTAGGTTTTGCAGGGTTTTCTGAAGGCAGAGTTGATGTGCAGCAAGTCTCTTATGGGGCTGTGGCCATAGCATTACTGCATCTGGCAACACTTGGCTCCCCCCTCTGCTGCCAGTGCATCATTGTCATCTCCTTGTCCCAGAGGGCAGCAGCTCTGCTGGCAGCTCATGGGGCAAAATTCAGTCTGCAGCTTATAGAGATTGACCTGGTCAGCATGATCAACAAGGTTGATGCTGGGAGCTGCACGTATGTGTGTATGTGTTTGGAGGTTTGGAGCAGGAGTTATACATTCCCACAGACATCAAAAACCAGGGAAGTCACACACAGGCAATGGAAACTGTTAGCGAGTCAGCTCCAAGTGGGAACACTTGAGGGCACTGTAGTAAGAATAGATGTACACGTTATTTAGGAGAAATAACCCTCACTATTTGCATGCCAGCAATGGCCTTTGGAGCAGGGACTGAGTGAGAAGACTGGGGCCTGAGCTGCCTGCAGGACCAAGAAGAAGCCAGGCAAATCAGGGGGCTGGGGCACTCATGGCAGTGAGGGCTGAAGTTCCTGTTGGAGCACCTGGAGAGTGGGGCCAAGCATAGCTGTGAGAGGTTACAAATAGGTGTGCCACAGGCCAACCCAGGGTTTGCACCTGGTGAGAGCTGTCACAGCTTCATTTTCAGTGGGTCTTGGTGCTTGTGGGGCATCTGGGAGGGTGGGAGCAGTTTCCCCCATAGCAGAGGGCCAAACAGACCTGAACAGCCTGGTGGTCTCTGGGAGGAAGGTGGGACTGGAAAGGACAGTGTGCCTCTTGGGGAATGGCAGGTACTTGCTGAGCTACTTCCTCTATGAATATGAGGCAGTGAGGTGTGGACTGCTCCCATTCCCCCACAGCTGGTGTGGAGGGGACCATGGCCTTACTGGTACATGGTCCATGGGTGGTAGTGAGGCAGCAGTGCTGCCCACGTCAGCCCCTAGCAGCATCTCCATTGCTCTGTTTCAGCTAGAAATGCCTGAAATAACACTTTTTTTTCTGGCTGAACACCTAAGTTGGTTAATCATAAAGACCATTCAAGGGTGAGAAATGAACCTTTTACCTACCCTCTCCAGAGCATGGTCCTTACAGATCTTTAGGAGATCTTTGAGGTAACTGAATAAATCCCCACCACTGCCAAATGCTCTCACAGAAGCAAGGGGTCTCTGTGAGCAGGTGGATGGGCAGTTGGCACAGCTGATTTCAGTGCTTGCAGGGAGGGGGAAAGTGTTTTGGGAGGCTAGCACTTTTTTCAGCTACAGCTGGGAAACTGCTTCTCACAAAAATGGCAAAACAACTTGCGAGATGGTCAGGGATCTAATCTTGGGGTTTGTGAAGTCTAATTCTAGTCAGTGCTAGACAAAACCAGCTTACTCTCACAAACCAAATACCTTGGAGAGAGATGGGCTCTCTGCCCTTCAGACAGAGTCATCTTGCTGCCTCCGCTAGAGGACAGTGCCTGGGGAGGTGAAGGATTGTAGGGTCAAAACTGGAAGCTGAAGGCAAGGAGCAGCAGTTTCACAAAACACAAGCTCTTGCTTATAGATGTGCCAGGGTATTCTGGCTCAGGGGAAGATCAGAGGCAGGAGATTGTGTCTTCCTCAAAGGCAGGTCACCATCTGTCAGATTCCCTCCAGTGTTTTGCTGTGGTTACCACTAATGGCAAACCATCTTGCAGTTCCCTGAAGGACTGAGTGAAAGTTATTTATTTCTGTGATAGATGCAGCTATACCTGTCTGGATAATATTTGTATAACTATCCTCAATTCTTTTTAACATCTATTTCTGCCTACTACCCTATTACCAGCACTAATTACTTCATCAAATCCTGCTGTTCAGTTGCCACCTCCAGTTGCTGGCTGATTTGGTTGGGACTAGTTTGGTTTCCAAAAGTTTTCTCCAATTCACAGGAAAATAAGGTGTACTTTTATTTTATCTATCTTTTTTTCCTTATTCTTCTTTTTTAGCATTGCATTTTCTTGTTGCTGTTCTTTAAAGCTAAATGATTATTCTATGGTAAATTATGAAATGTCTATTATTCACCTCAGGTCCCAGAACAGCTCCAGGAATGTCACTCTGTTCTCTCAGGATGGATATTATGTAGCAGTAATCATTTATATTTATATAGCACTTGTCATCCCAGAAACTCTAAGCACTTAGCAAGCTTTCACTAATTTATATGTACTCATTGCAGCTATAGAATTTATTCAGGAAGACTGTAGTCGAAAGTTCCATTGAAATTAACTACGTGTCACATGATCACAAGAGGCAGGTCTGAGTACGGTTTCAGGGAACCTGATATACAAATGTGTATATCTCCCCTGTGAAGCCAGTACTGAATATCTCATCACACATCATGTTGCTTTAGCGGAAAATGAATTCTACTTGTTCATGGAGTAAATATCAACTTACGCAATGTCTGTAGAAGTACTGGGACCAGAATTTTTCTTCTTTACTCTTCAGACTGTTGCTCCAGCTGCTTAACTCCTTTGTGTTTTATTTGGGTCAGGCATTTAGAAAAACATGCATTTACTTAATCTGATCTGTGTA
Source organism: Climacteris rufus (assembly GCA_013398175.1). NCBI lineage: Eukaryota > Metazoa > Chordata > Aves > Passeriformes > Climacteridae > Climacteris > Climacteris rufus. Next base: position 4,615,656 of record VZRZ01004061.1, on the reverse strand, counting down.
CATTGTCCATGTTTTGAGGATCAGATCCTAGTGTCCTCCACTATTCTTCTGATAGGACTGCACAGGTCTTCTCAACATTTTTAGGACTGAATGAAAGTCTGCAATGACAGACAGTGGTTCTTTGTGGCTATTAGTAAAAAACTTACCTTCCCAAAAAATTAGAAGTTCATCAGGCAATTGCATGACCAGGCATGTTTGTGTTATATCCCCAGCAGAAAACAACCTTTCCATTAAAGCTGTTCAGGTCCATACTGTGTGGGCTCTGTACTGGTTAAAATGGATCTGGTGGAGAAACTTGCAGTGTGTGCAATACTAATTTTGACTTGTCTGACTTTGTTTTGGATAGGAAGCAACTGCTAAATTAAGTTGACATGAAAGAAAATGAGTGTGTGTTTTATGTCAAAAGTTTTAGCAGAGGAAGAGATCATTTCCACGTTTTCAGACAGGTAATCATCTGTTTGTTGAGTATGATTGGTTTGAAGTTGATGTATATTTAAAATGTAGTTCAGCTAATATTTGAAAAAATTGAAATATTATGTCAGTGTTGACTGATTCATATTTCTCTGGCCAATTTAGTCTTATTACCCTTAGAAGAGCTGAGAAAGTTTCTTTTTTCTTTAATATTCTACAATTTTTTTTACTTGCTGTGTTTAAATAATCTGTCCTTACCTGCTCTACACTTCTCTTTTTTTGGTTACATAACCATTTTTTCCAAAATTTTTTTTCATTCTTAGAAACTGCTTACTTGTCCAAGAAGTGCCACTTAATATAAAATCTAACATAAAACAGAACAACTTTCTCAGTAACAGCCCCGTTTATGATGGAGGGGGTAACTGTGCTGTACACTGTAACTGACATGCAGTCTCTTTCTACCTTTGAGTATCTGCTCTTTGTAATCTCTGTGAAGAAACCTAATAGTGACTGTATCTTCTTCATCGATGGGGCTGTCACTTGAATCTGTGACCCATCCTGGTTTACTATTTTCCTTTTTTTTTATCATCGCAATCTTATGCAGAAGAATACGTGAAGTCTTACCAATTAATGTGTTATTCCAAGATAGGTGGTTGTGTCTCAAACCAGTGCTTTTACTACAGGACCATGTACTTCCTCCTGTGCTTTTGAGGTCCAGTGTATGTATTAATATTAGAATACCTGAGTTGCTCTGGCAAATAGTCACAGAGGCCAGAGACGCTGAGAGAAAAGTGTTGCCGTGCTTTGCAGAAACTGTGTTTGTAATGTTTAGTGTGCCATGGAAGATTTGAGTTACCATAATGAGAAAGGGCTAAGCTCCCCCTGACATGAGGCAATGGGGTAGAAGCATGCATTTGGGAAGTTACGACAAAGTAACCAAGGTAAAGCAAATGTTTCCATGTAGTACTGCTTTGCATATCAAAGCCTTCAAAAATACGCAAAAAGACAAGAACACTCAGAGGTAATTACGACAGCTGTTACAGCAACCTCCCTTATGAAACATCTTTACAACTGAAAATAGATTTAAACTTTTCTTCCAAAATTCATTGTTTGATTTTTCTCCAAAGAGATTGACCTCTCTTCCTAATTTAAAACTGGTTCTTCAATGTAGAAACTCAAATTTTCCCCCCTCTCGTGGACTAGAAGCTTCAAGGAAGTACGGCTTTATTTAAGTGTGGGACAAAACTCCAGCTGTCACGCTTCAGTGAAGACTGCATGTTTCAAGGAATTTGCATCCTATACCAATCTGCATATTTGAAAACATACTTGACAACGTTCTCCACACCTCCTTTATGTTATTTTTTTACTGAGTCTCAACTGAGACCAAATACAACAGTAATAAAATATTTGGGAATGGGTTTTTCCTGCCCTTTTTACTCAAAGTGTACTGCAGCACTCTTCCTTTCAGTAGCCCTGGTAACTTTGCCTCCAGTGCTTCATTGAAGATGCAACTGCAATTTTTTTCAGCAAGGTTCCTTGAACTTGCATGACACCAAGCAGTGTTTTGAGATATTTAATGACGATACAAGTAAAAGAAAAATATGCAGCACTTCAGTCTCCTTTCAGGAGAGAAGGATGTACTTGACTGCCTACTGGGGAGACCTGAGGGGGGAAAAAGAAACAAATAAAATGTTGTAGACCTGCATACATATAGAAAACTGAAGTGATTGGTCATCCTCATGGATGAGTAATTTTGCTACACTGCACCCTTACATTTAATGTCTTGGGAAAAACAAGAGTTGATAATTTTCATATGGAAATTCTCTGACTATGCAAAGTCCTTGTGAAAGATAAAGTACACATAACCAGAGGGTGCTGAAAAACTTATAAATCTGTCCAGTTTTTTAAATTGCCAATGCTGTAAAGAAGCCAGTGGCATTTAGAGAATTTTCCACAAGATAGAAAAATGGCTATAAAATGTTTGTCCTTGAGATTTCCTCTTGAAACCTGGAATAATTATATAGTGACTGGATACAGATGTTATTCAATTGTTTAGATGCAAGGAACTGGTGAAATGTTGTACTGAAGAAGAGTTGTTTCTCTAGTGGCTGAGGATTTTGGTGAGGCATGATAGGGAAATATGCTCTGCTGCTGACTTTATGGAACTTACTAGGAAAGGGCAGGCATTAAATGTCCAGGTGTTCTTTCTGATCCATTCCATAAAAAAAAAAGGGCTTGTAAGGGGTGTTAATTACCTAATGTGTGTTAGTTACCTTCTCTGTGAAGGAGATCAGTGTGAGGAGCAGCAGGTTGTGTTAGAAAGTTCATAAATCTCCCGTGAAGAAATTTTTCTGGCATCATGACACTCCATTGAGGGAACCCAAAAAGGCACTGTTTGCAGAAGTGTTGAACTTGTAAAAAAGTTTCCCAGATTATTGGTGTTTGCCAACAAATCTGTCTTGTTTTTGTAATTTTGTAACAGCTGCTGTCTTCTTTATCACTTCTCTTATTGCAGGCCTTTATCTGATACTGCATAACAATTTGCTCTACAGCTCTCAAAAATATCTGTGATAAGCAGAGCTCTGGATGGTAGTAGTTCATGTCAATTTTAAAACAGAAATAGAACTTTAAATTAAAGCAGACTTACAAAGATTGAGGTACATACCGAATATCTACTAAAGGCATGTTTTCTATTCAGGATAAATCACTGTTCTGTTACCAGTGTTTGAAATATCCTGATAGAGGGTGCTGGTGCTTTATTTTAACATCTAAAAATGGGTCAGCTTCACTTGCCTTTGTTTTTAAATCTCACTGTGTTGTGTTGATAATAAACCCTTAGGAAAAGGCTGGATTTTGTCCTTGTTTTGTAATGAAGTGTGTTAAGATCAATTCCTGCAACAATGTCTTGCAAAATGAAGATCTATTCTGGAGAGTTTGACCAGTTTGTTTTTGCTGAGTTTAGTCAAACGCTGAAGTTAGTAGGAAGATCATGATTGTTTCTCATTCTAGTTCTCTCTTGTCAGTTTCTTGTCAGTTACAATGGTAACATAACACCAGAGGCCATATGTTCGTTTACTACAAGAAAATAAAGGATTTGATCATAGACCTGCAGGTGGCTACTGTGACCCGTCACTCCAGCAAGATATGAAGCACCACAAAGACTTTCTTGTACATGATTTAAGTTTGTGGCTTGAGCTCTCACAAGGTTGAGAGCTCAATACAAACCAAAGCAACTTCTTTGTTGAGTAAAAAATGCATGTTTTACCTTGTTTTTCCTAACATAATGTATACCAGTCTGTGTATATGTTTAATAAAAAATGTAAAAAAGGAAAATAAAGGGCAAAAGAAAACAAAACACTACTGCACATACTCCTACCCCTGGGGAGGGGATGAGGGCATGAACACATGACAGATGTCAGTCATGTCGCTTCACAAGCTTCTGGAAAGCATTCAGTTGCTCCAGTGATGATGTGGACATAAGACCTTAATGGAAGATAATGGAATAGAAAATTGAAAGCCATTCCTATTATTCCTGAGTCTAAAATATGCATAGCCCATGAAAGTACACTCCTGAGGAAATGCACAAACCATTCACCAACAGCATGACAAAAGCTTTTTCCACTCTCTTCCTAGGACTGAACATTTGCTTGTCACTGTTCCTGCTGCAATGAGTTTTGGCATAGATGCATCCACTGGGAAGCGTGATTATGAGGGTAACATGTTGCATAATCTTGTTGATGTACCCACCAGGATGCAAGTGAAGCTAGTTCATTTTCACACCTGAATCCCCCAAGGTCATAACAGCCTGCATTTAGAGTGCAGTGTGTGAGGAAGGGTATTAAGACTTGGGACTTGTAAGTGCAGAAATACAAAGGCCTCTGCTGCTAGAGAGGATTTTTCATTAGTTGTCAGTAACACTGTCTTGTGTCTTTGTTGTAAGAGCTTTAGGATAAAGAGACCAATTCAACATAGAAGAACTTGTGATGCCCTTTGGCATAGGTGATCAGCACTATTATGAAATTACAATGTAGCATTATCTTGGAGCTGGTGATAAATGAAAAAAAAGTAAAACTTAAAATATTTTTCTCAAAGTGAAACCTTTGGAAAATGTAGTTGCAGGCTGATTCAAAATTACTTGTTTGTTCCTGAATCAGTGACTGATTCCTGTTCTTCTTAGCAGGGAACTACTAAGAACAACTACTAGGAAAAACTGCTTTTGTTCCTTAGGCTACAATCAGAGGATCAGTTTCTTCTGTGATATCTGTAATGTCAAAGATCTGGAACGGATACTTTGGTTTATCACTGGTGGTTAGGCAGTTCTAAACAGAACTCAATTTCCTCTGCCAAATGAAGTGGTGCAAAGTAATAATGGGCTTTGGATGCAAAGGCTAGTTATGTGGTAATTCATAATTTATATGAGCTGTTACAAATACTCCTGAACTGAAAAATCTAACTGCAAGCTCCTTGCCTGTATTGATAGGGCATTTGTTCATGTTTGATACTTTTGGGGAAATGTTTTTAATGTGTATACCATCACTAATTGTTTGGATTTACTTGCACTTCTGTTACCACATTTTGGCTAACTTAGCTCTCATGGAGCTTTAGCTTCTACACTGTTTCATGCAACATGCTAACTGTATTTTTAATAGGTACTTTTAAAAGCAAGAGATTATACTAGTCTCTACCTGCTCCAAAATACCCTTTCTTGTAAATGAACATCTCTTGCAGCTACTGATTAGTGACAGCTACAGTCTCAACAGAATAAAAGTAATCCTGAAATTAGAAAGATAAATCCTAGCTTTAGAGAGTCTTAATGAGTACAACAAGCTATAGAAACCATAGCCATAAGCTTTACAAAGGAAATCACTAACAGCATTCTTTACTATATCTAAATAGTTGTCATGGTTTGAGGCTGGCCAAATGCCAGGCACCCACAAACAGCCACTCGCTCACTCCTCCCCTGCTCTGCAGCCAGACAGAGGAGAGAAAATTTAATGAAAAGTTCACAGAGTTGAGATAAGGACCAGGAGAAAAGACTCATCAATTACCATCAAGGGCAAAACAGGCTCAGCTTGAGGATATGAAGTGGATTTATTGCTAACAAAATCAGAAGAGGATAATGAGAAGTAAAATAAGTCCTTAAAACACCTGTTTCCCCCCAGCCCCTCCCTCCTTCCCACCTATGGTGCAGCGAAACAGGGGTGGGGGTTTTGGTCAGTTCATCACCCAGGATTTTTCTTCTGCTGCTCAGGGAGAGGAATCAGTTCCCTGTGACATCCCTTTTTTTCCCATGGTGGACAGTTCTCCATGAACTACTCCAGCATGGGTCCAGACCTCACAAGCAGCAGTCCTCCAAAATTCCTGCAGCGTGAACCCTTCCCACCAGCAAACAGCCCAGCCAATACTGCTGCTGTGGGTCACTCTGCCATGGGGGGCCGTCTCACTCGGGAGCAAGGCCTCTTTATCCATGTTGACTGCCACTGGACTACGGGAGCAAGGCCTCTTTATCCGTGTCAACCCCCCACTGGATCACAGCCCCCTCTAGGCATCCAC
>VZRZ01004061.1:4550930-4609226 GCA_013398175.1 Climacteris rufus | reverse complement strand
AACACAATAGTATGGAGAACTTTAGGAAATGTAAGATATGTTGCTCTGTAAAATTCAGATGTGCTTCCAAAAGCTGAATAGATCACTTGAGTAAGGAATGTATTTTAGATCATCAAAAGTGCAGGAGTTCTTGTATGTTGTTTTGCATTTTTATTATAAAATACCCCAACCCTTAAATACTTTTAGCAGCAATACTTTCTGTTTTGGGAAGTGGAAATTATTCATGGACTTGGAACCATTGTCTCCTCTTCAGAATGCTTAGTCTTCCAAAAAGGCAGTTTCAATAATTGCAAATAGTGACTAGTGAGTCTTAATCCTTTTATAAATTGCTAGGATGTGCTTTTGTATCTGCTATTTACAATTTATCTGATCTGATTATATATAAAATTGCAATAGGGTCATGGGAACTGTTATGGGGGCATGACTTTCATGTGAAGTCAGCAGAAATGCATTGTGCAAACTTGAAATCTCTAGGAAAATCTTCTGTGTAGGCACAGACTATCTAAAACATTGTGCTGAAGTGCTTAATATGCCAAATTCTCTTGCCAATGTATGAAGAAGGGATAGAGATTAGGTTTTGTTTTTAATGTGGGTTTTAGACACAGGGGAAGATGTGGATTAATATATTGAAAAGACATATTGACATACAAAATAGATGAAAATGAAGTCACAAAAAACATTTATTCCGTTCTCCTAGTGGCTCCTGGCTTGCATTCAGGCAACTGGACAATGAAAGAAGAAACAGACTGCACATCTTGACTTTCCTCCAGCACTCAGGTACTGAGTCAACAAAATCTCCAACTGTAATATTGTGGACAATATTTATGCAAATGCTTGTATGTTTGTTTTGGGAATTAAGAGTAATCTAAAATGTGCTTTTCAGTGACTTCACAGGAGGCTTGTATTAAAGCGCTTTGGTACTTTGTAGGATAGCACTATGATACATGAGAATATCACCACCCAGTCAGTGCAAAGCAAAGACTTTATCTTCAGCAGAGCCAACAGAAGGTATCGCATTCCCTTAGGTAGCCAATGTACCTCAGCTGGCTCAACAGTATTTATTTGTGGTTGGAGCAAGGGGATTCACTGTCCTTGAACTGGAGTCTTTGTTGTAGAGAGCCCTGCCAGATACACTAAGCACTTTAAATATCTGAGCAGATGCTCCCTGGAAGGAAGCACTGCCATCAGTGTCAGTAAGCAATCTGATTCCTTACTTTATGAAACCTAGATTTGATTTATTTACCATCTCTGAAAAACTTGTCTCCCTGAGATTAAGCTGCTCAGTTGCTGAATGTCCTTAAGTTTTGCTTTTTATCTTCATCAGTTTAACTTCATGGTAATGCCATTTCACCAAACATTAATATGGCTCTGCCTTCCTTTTCCTTCTGCTCTTTTTTCTGTCAAACATCCCCATCCCCTTATAGAAGTCTCTCTTCAGGTCTCAGCTTTTTCCATATTTCTACTTTGCCCTCTCTCTTTAGGTATCCTTCACCCTTTGCACTTTTCAAGCCATCATTACTCACTTCAAAGATGTTACTGAGTCCTGAGAAACGTATAATAGACAGAAATTTATAGAGAAAGAGAGGGAAATATGATCTTTGTCTGGCTCTCTGCTTTTTTATTAACAAATACCCTTTGGTGATGAAGACTTCAAGGGAGCTTCATTAGGGTTTAAGAAGAGAACAGCATGAAAGTTAATTACCTGGAGTCAAGAATCTGTATTTTCCCTTCAGCAGTCCAGTACTATGTTTTAAAAGCAATCAATGGAGAGTTGTCTGGCAAACATTCAATCTTTCCTTGAAATGTTCAGTGTAATTAGACCCTCTTCTGTCTGTCATGAGAAGACAAATTCTTTGTGGACTGTTCGCAGTTGAGTACTGTAGTGTGTCTTCAACCTTTATCATCATTATATTACCAATATTCATGGAAATTTTCCAAAGTGAGAAATGGGAACTTATTACTAAGCTATTTGCTTGATAATGATTTGCTGGTTTTCATGGTGAAATACTCTATTTTTCCGCTTTCATTTTTCTTAGGGCTCTCAATATTCACATTGCATATACAAACCAACTTAGAAGCTTTCTGTAAAGGATTAATCTGTCCTATTTCTGTTGCTCATTTTTGTTTCTAACTGGGGAAATGAACTACTGGACTGAGGTACAAAACCCAACTGGTCCATCTCTGTCCAAAATTAACTGATTGGTGAGAGAAAAAGTGTCATTCGTTTCAGAGAAGCTACTGTCAGCTGCTTATGCAAAAAATTATTTTGGAGTTTTTCTTTGCTGATACTTTGTTGATGCTTTAAAGCCACTGTGCCTTTGTGTGTCACTCTTGGCTGATAACTGTAAGTCATAATATGGTTGCTATAATGCAAAGGCACAGTGTAGCCTCAGCCTGGCAAGAATGATAGCAGATGTGTATGTGTGGGTTGGAGATGTGGTAAAAGACTTGATATGGGTTTCGGGAGCAATAATAAACACTTAGTCATTTCTGGAGTGTTATCGTGATAATCCTTTTCATTTCAAACTTTTGAAAAAGATAAATAAGTTTGACTCAAATAGTTAACTGTATCAATAGGAAAGCCAGGGGATGGATGAGTCAGTTTGTTTGCTTTGTCACCTTCAAAGCAGCCACTGTTTTATAATATTCAGTCATTACAGAGTGCGTGTGTGTGGGAGTTACAAGATTTTTAATATAATAAGCTGACCATGTTCAGAGTCAGTTACAAATGAAATAAATTGTCTATAAAACAAAATACTTAGCATGCTAAAAGAAAAAGAAAGCAAATTTCTAGGCCAAGTTGACCATGAAGTTTTGGAGGAGGTACCAAACATGCAAACTGAAACTCAGCTGCCTCCTTCCAAAGGAAGTGGGGTGAAGGGGAAATACTTGAAGTTTACAGGTTTCAGTGAGCTATTTATGTCAGCTGAGGGTCTGACTTAAAATATGCAGCTGCATTGTGATATTTCTCTCTATGAAAGCATTACACAGGGAGTGATAGGGATGCCTTCCTAGTTTATACATTAGATCAAATAGACTGGGACATAGGACTTAGTATGTTTGGTTTTCATTACCTTCTGTGGTGCTGTCTTGTATGCTAAATTTCACACTGGTGCAACACCTTATAAAAGGGAACAGAACGTGTCAATTTCTTACCTTAAAAAAGCTGCATGTTTCTCTGCATTGCTGCTAAGTTACTGAACTGTATCACATGGTTCTTGTAATAATATACTTACTTATTATTTATCTCTTGTTCCTGTTTGGAGCACATCTCTGATACAGTGGTTTTTCCCAGTTTGGATTAAGAACCATTTCTCTGTTCACGTCCTTGGGCTGTTTTACATCCACCCATTATATTTTGTGTGCCAATCGCTGTTCATACCAAACATGTTTAATCTTTGTTGTATTGACATGCAGCCTTGTGATTGCTTCCCCAATCATGGCAACTTGTCTTTTCATAAAGATTTTCACATAAATGTGCTTTGCTTCCTCTCTTATCCTGTTGCGTGTCCTGTCCCAGTATGTTGTCCCTGGCTTCTTCCCCATTGTTCCCCTGAGTGGATAGTGTATCTTTGTGAAAACATCTTTTGTTTTCTTTCCTGCTGTTTTTTGACCGCTTATTTTCTATTATATTCTCCAGGGTTATGGTTTCTTTTTTTGTTTTCTGTCTGTCTAGTCTATATTGACTTTCTTGAACATTAAAGAGGCTTAAAAGCAGTTTGAGAAATATATTCAGAACTCTTAATTTCCTAAATTGTGTTGTCAGCTTTCTTTTCTGCACACAGACAATTCCTATTCCCTGTGGGGGCTGAAAGCACGGGACTTCCTTTTGCTTTTTCTTTTTTTTTTTTAAATGTGACTTGCAAACTGATTAGATATTATTGCAGAGCAAACCACACATGATTATAAGGTGAAGCTTTGACAGATCCTTTTGTAAGGGGTACACAAAATGATTGTCACTGCTCAGAGCCACTTTGCAGAGTCTGTGGTAGGAAACTGAACACCTTCCAGACTCTAGCTGGAGTCCTCAGCCAACATCGTGGTCCTAATCTACTACAGGGTAGGATTTTTATTGCTGGGATGTGGTGTTGATTTTCATATTGTTCTTCTGGGCTTTCTCAGTGATGTAATCCAGAAGACCCAAAGTGGAAATATCATGTTAATCACATGGAGAGAGAAAAGGTGTTAGAGCTGGCAGGAGAGCTCAGTAATCCTGTACTTGCAGCTCTGTGGCTGACCTTCCAAAACTGCTGCTTCCTGTGTCACTGACCTGTCCTTTCTTGTGTCTTGGTACTGCAGTGGCTGATGTAACTCAAGGCAGCATACTGGTATTTAAAGTGTGCATTTTAAAATACCTCTTAAGGCCACATCCAGCAAATAGGCCACAGGAAAATGGAGGGATTCATAGATCCAACCTATGTGCATTCCTAACCAGGAAGGACTGAGAATAATTCTGTATTTTAAGGAAAACTCTTGGAGATTAAGACTATATCCTTAATGAGAAAGCATCTTAAGAAGTTATTCTGTACAGAGAAGAACAGGTATGAGTGACCTTGGTATAAAACAAATTCCCCACACCGGGGGGTGGGTTTGGATTTGCACAAAGTACAAAGGCTGTCTCTGTGTAGCGGAGGAAATGCCTGAGTCTCACAGCCAGGAGATATATATGCTGTATATCTTGCCTGCATCACTGGGGAATATCGGACAAACTGACCTACTCAGTTGCAAAAACACAGCACAGTGTGTGACATCTCCGTTCCCATTCTGGCTGCAGCAGTAACTGGTGTGGACAAGACAGTTGCTCTAGGTCATACCTGCCAAATCAGCATGTGTGTTTTACGAAAGGAGCAACACTAAGAAGCTGCAAATACACAGCCTACATGCTTCAAACTGATTTTGTGAAGTAATCTGGATGACAGATTTTTAGATACCAGTACAGAAGGGTGTAGCCATTGTCCCTCTTTGTTTTCAAAAATTTGGTCTTTTCATGAATAATGTATAGTCAACTTCTTCATATTCTGCTCTGTTCTGTGTAGTCAAATTATCTCAGATACTTCCTTTGACTTTAAAAAATGGTGTGATATTGAATAATGACTGATCTTCACAGGACTGCTGCTATAGCTTGTGCTTAGATTATGCTTTGCTTGTCTGTAGTTATAATTGTGTGCTCTTTTTAACATGTTAGTCTGCCTTTCTGGACAATTGCCACCCAGTGATACTAAGCAGGAATGCTCAGACTGACCTGCCTTGTTACTAAGTGCCAAGGAAAGGAGTAAATGTAAAATTACTTCTGTAGCTCCAAGCAGGAACTAACACTTGCACCACTAACATATCATCACGTGTATTTTTTTCTTGAATGCCAGCTTGATGAAGGTCTTCCAACAGCATTGACTTTTATAAGACCTGACTGTGTCTTGGAAAGAACAATACTGGAGCTCAATAGAAAATATTTGAGGACTTTATAAAATGGTGTGGATAATTCTGTTCAGGAGAAACATAGAATATTCATATCACTAAACATGGTTTAAAAAGCACAGTTATTATGACAATAAGTCCTTTGTACTTGAAATACTGTAATATTTGTAGGTTGGGATGACATTTGACAACAATGGCATATGAACAAATGTTTGTTTAGGGACTACTGTAAGGCATAAGTTCTGATTAAACTTTTGATCTGCTTCACATCTATTTGTAAAGTTCTTTTGGGAAATATTTCCTTTAACTGAAACCCTCTATGCTCTGCTGCCAGGAGGCAATGAAAAGGCATTTGATGACCTATGCAGAGTGATAATCACAGAGCACAAATAAATGACACAAGTGTGATGTAATTTTTCTCAGTCTAAAGCAGGTGACACCAATTGCAAAAAAGCTGAGATACATGGAAGAATTTGGGGCTGAAGGAAACCTGTTCATTGTTCTAAAGAGGATCCCTCATTTATTTTCTTATTCTTGGAAAAGTTTGAATTGAGATTTTCAGAATACTCCAGGAAAGCCTGTAATTGCATTTATGGTAACTATGACTGGTGTTAATGTCCAAGACATTATGATTTCTCATTTTGTACCTCTCTAGCCCTAACTCTCAAATAAAATTTGTGGATTTTGGAGGTTTCATAAATGCCACCAAAGTGACAGAAAACAACTCGCATCCCTGTAGCCATTCTGCTACTCTTTGCTGTGTTGTATCTGTCTCATTCCCAGTGTTTCCAACTTGTTTATTTGTTTTGTGCCTCTCACCCAGATATCTGAACTCTGGTGCAGTTTTGAGGCTTAAAAAGCATCTGTGATTTTTTGAACTTGTGGAGTGGTTTGAATATTTTAATGCTCTTTCTACAGTTTTCAGTGTCAGTAAAACTGTTATAAACTTTTAGAGGACAAATTTATCTTCATGAAGGATCTGCAGGCATTGGCAGCAAAGATAGCAAGTGAATTGGCTTATCCAAAATTAGCCAGATTTTATTTTGACATTTTAAATGCAACACATTAATACCAAGTACAGACATCCTAAGGTAGACTTTTAAAAAAATGGCATGTCACTGAATTAAGTCCATCAGTCTTATGACTCATATTGTCTTGTGATCATGCTATTCAGAAACTTTCTGCATGACTATATCTTAAAATCTGTCTTGTTTTTTGCTAAACAGGACTTTCAACATGTTATTGGTATTGGGTGTTTTTTCTTTTTTTTTTTTTTTGTTTTTTACTTTTCCTGAGTATCTTGCTGTTGAAACCTCAAGATCAGCAAATAGCCTAATGACAATTAATGACATGTGAATATGTTTTATAGTGTCACATCTGCTACCAGCCGTGAGGGGTAAGTTAATAACTTTTATTAATAGGCCCTCATCAGCAACCAAATTTTTTACGTGGGAAAGCATGTTTCTGGGTGAAAGATACCCTTTAAAATTACAGTTGTTGGGACAGATATTTTTCATGTGAAATTTGGTAAAAGGACGGTATGTAGTAGTGGCTCCTTGACTAAAATGCAGCAACAAATACACTTACACCCAGTATGAAAATGGATTGATGAATCTTTCCTCCCTGTGCACATCTGATTTGATACAGATGGCTCTCCTTTACAACCTTCCATGTTTCTTGCTAGGCTGTAAATTTTTCAAGGAAAATCTTTACCTTGTCTTGTCTGTCTAGCTTCAGTTAATGATTGTTTCTGTTTCTAAAGGTGATGCTTGCTTTTTTTTTAGCATTGTGTTCTGAGAGCCTGAACACACCTAAGAGACATAACTAAAATGTTTAGTACAGTATATCTTGGTTTAGATTAACAAGTCTTTTGCATCTAATACACTACAAATGAAGAACAGCACTTTTCGGATGCTCTGTTCTCCCTTCACTTCTCCTTCATCCTTGCATTAGCAAGGAAATGTTTGCAGACTGTGTACCTTAAGTTTCCCTCTTGGCACCTTTGTAAGCAGCATCTTAAAGGTTCCTCCTAGAGCCTGGCTAAATGTTGCCAGGTCTTTAGGGAGAGTGACAAAGATTCCCATTCACGTGGAGCTGGAATCTTTTATGTCTTTCCAGTCTGGTAAACCTTCTGATAATAAACAAAAAATACTTTACCTGTAATATTTCATTTTACACTTTAAAGTGCACCTGTTCACCTGTAGTTTACAATCAAAATTAAACATTAGCAGGTTCGTATTAGTATTCTAAGCCTTTTGGGAACCCCAGGCTTCAGGAAAAATTATTTATCTTGGTCTGTGGATTAGTCTTCCAAGTTATCAGAGAGGCTGAATGTCTCAGAAGTATGGTGTGGTACAGTGCACCTTTGGTTTCTTGGTTTGAATAAAGAGCAGCTGAAATTTTATAATCTTATATGGATACCTCAAGTCACAAAGCAAAATTTAGAAACTTGACATTGTAGAAACCAGCCTTGATGGAAGGCAGTACTACTGGCATCAACTGGAATTGTGGTGATCTGCATCACCTGGGCAGGTGTTTTCCTAAAGATGCCTGGGAAGATGAAGGAATTGAGGCCATCTCAGCTGAGCAGCCCAGAAGGCAGGATTTCACACCTGGAGGGGCTGGCTTGGTAAGTACCATGGAGTAAGCAGTTGTCTTGCTTGGCTAGCAAATGAACTGCAGGACTCTGTGTGTATTGCACACCATCTGAGGAGACTGCAAGTGTTGTATGATGAATTCTGCAGAGAATGATTTTTCTTTCGCAGTATTTCTAGTTTAAGTGGGTTTTTTAAAGAATGTAAGCTTGTGTTGTGCTCTTGCACCTCTTTGCAGATTGGAATTGCTCTGAGTGGTGTTACCTTATGAAATGCTCTCTTTGTCTAATGGATTTTATTTCTGGCTAGTTGGGAGAACTTAATTTACAACACATGTAGCTGTAAATAGTAGAAATTTTAATGTGGTCATGATTTTCTGAGGGTGCAAGTGCTAGCAGTGTGTTTCTGGCTATGATATTCTGCTCTTCAGACATTTAGGCACATAAATACCATCACATGTTTTATTTCAAAAAGCTTACAAAGATGCATCACTAAAAAGCGAAGCAAGTTTTAAAGAGTAAGCCCAAATGAATCACAAATGCTAAAATAGTGTAACTTTAAAGTATGCTTATTAGACTAATTATATTAAAATTGACTTTTCAATATGTCTTTTGGTAATTTTTGTAAATTTTTGCCACAACTGAGAAAAGCATCACATGTATAAGTAGGACTTCTGAACTTGTGTCGAGTCATTTGTGTCCTGAAATATGACAATTTACTAGAGTTAGGTAACTATGTACAGGAATACATTTGGCTAGAGACTTTGACAACTGTTTGTAGTGTTTGTTTGTGTATAAATACCACTATATATATATCTCTGTGAGGGTGTGCTCTGAATATTTGTCAGTCTGGATAATTGTTTACATTAGCTGAGACCCCTGAACAGCCACACTGGGTGATTTTTCTCTTCAGAATTAAATGCTGCTTATGTATAAAGCCTCACCTTTCTCACCTTTTTTTCATGGTTGAGACATAATTTCTGGGGAAATAACAGAATTTGGAAATATTAGTGCATGGATCTAGATGAGAAAAAGCCATGTATGGCTGTGTATTTTGGAAAGAATGGAGCATTTATGGTGTAACTGGATGGGACTCAGGAGAACTGGAGCATGTGGCTATTGTTGTGCTCTTGTAGGCCCTTCTGACAGTCCCTCCCTGTAACTAATTCTCACTAATGGGATGTAAATAGGCACCTTGATAGGAGACTTGAAAGGTCAGCTTTTGTTCCCTAGGTAAGAATTTTAGGAGCTCTAAGTTACTCCTCAGCTTTTTTTTTTATTGGCTAGCCAGCGTCCCTTCATGTACAGGCAAGTTTTTAGGAGCCTAGCAGAGTTTTCTGTGGCTTTGTTGTGAATAAAACAGTTTTTTCAGTCATCTGTCTCTAATTGTCCAATACCTTTGGAGCATGTCTGGCATGCACAAATCTATTTTTTGATGTGAAAAGAATATTTTACCAATACTTGATGCACAGGAGGGTTTTACGCATGAGCCTGTTTGTCTGAAAATAAAGGATGTTGGACAGAAAAAAGCCTGTGCCATTTAAATTTGTATGCTCTCTTCAGAGTCAGTTCTGGATTTTTCACTACGTTGAAGACCTTGCCTAGAGTTCAAACTGAATTGCACCAAAATGCTGTAAAAATGTAAATCAAAACTGCTGCTGCCATGGGAATCACAAAGTGAACCCACTACAAAACAAACAATTTCAAAAGCTGAGTGCCAAATTAATTTTGAACATAAACTTTCTGAATATGCCTAAGATGTCTCACATTTTACACTGGTAAAACAAAGGAATTTAAATAAATTTGAGCTGTGTCAGATCTGCAGGTTTCTAACATGAGAGACTAAAAAATTGAGGTTATTTTTTCCATCTGTATGGAAGTAGTTTTTTTTTTTTTTAATGGTATCTCTATATTTGTCTTATTCACTTTTCTCTTGTTAATATTTTAGAAATACTTGAGTGCTGCAGAGGGAAATTATTTGTTGTAGGCTTTGAAACACTCTAGATGGTTTCAATGCAAATATATTGAGCTACAATAGCTATTTTTTTTAATCTAGGAATTATGTAAAAATATTTTAAGAAACTGCTTATGTAGTGATTAAAAAATAAATTTCACACACAAAAAAATTTTATATTCTATTTTTTCCCACCAGCTATACCAATTTGATACTTGCATTTGATCAAATGCTGTGCAGAACTCTGCATTAAAAGTTCTGGATGGAATATTTCATATATGTGAAAAGCTACAGAAGGCTTGGTTCAATATGAGATAGCAATCTTATTTCTAACTGGTTTTTGGGATATTTTCCTTTAATACTAAAAAGAAAAGAAAATTTCTTAGAAATATCTTAGAAAAATTGCTGGGTTTTTCAAGGCAAGTAATGTCTATGGGACTTGATGAAACTGTTAAGAATTCTCTTTTCCCCCCACCTCCCAATTAAGTGGTTAATCCAGAAATTTAGTTTGACAGTTCATCCCCAAACATAACTGTGGGCATATCTTCCAGTCCTATATGCTGCATTAGCATTTAGTAATGGAGAGATTTCTCTAATCAAATTGTTCAGCTGGCAACACTTTCTTCTGGATCAGAAAGCCTTTCCAGACTCAACTGCAAAAATCAAGTCTTCTTTCTACAGATCCCTATGGAAAATTTCTGTGGAATTTCATTATAGAAGTTTGAGTGCCTGCTACTTCAAAGGCGTTTTCAGCATCTAGCATTGTCTCCCAATCAATAAACTGAGTGGGGTTTTTTGGTTTGTTTTTGTTTTTTTCCCTTCAAAATTTCACACTTAAGGTTCAATGGAATTTGTTGTATTTCTATTTTATGGCTGCTGAACGTTTCCACTGGATGTTTCCATAATAGTAACAGGGAGCAGTAGAGAATAGAAATCTGGTCCCCCATCATTTTGAACTGCACATGCTGGCTGCATGTCAGGTGTTCTGATTTGCTGGTAGTGCTGAGTCTGTCCAGAGGCAGTAATCCTTTACCAATTACGTTTCATAGAGATGAGATGGGAGTATGTGGTCAGGTATATAAATTAAAATTATGATGTCTGGTAAAGGTCAGAGCCACAGAAAGCTCAAGGGAGTGTTGTTTATGGTGCAGAAGCAGTTTAAATACTGTGATTTAGCTTAACAGCTATGATTCACAGAGGGTCATCAGAAGGAAAGATAAAGCAAGAAGTGCTAAATTAAATGAGATGTGACCATCTGTTTCAATACTTGTGCAGAGAGTGGAATTGAGTTTACAGATACATTGGTGTGACTTGTAAAGAGAAAATTTCAAATCTGATGCTGGAAATTATGTTGAGATGCTGTAAAAAAAATCGAGATAAAAAGGCTACTCACAGTCAGTCTAATCACATATCCTGGTGCTCGAAGCCTCTCTGATTCAAGAGTCACTTAATAGTTTTATTCAAAATGGAGGGACAAAAGTACCCATTGTGAACTCTGGTTTTGAGCCTACTACTGCATTTCATCTTTTTAAACAGTTTGGTAACCCTGGTGTGGAAGGTTGTACAGTAGTTTGTTTTTTTACAGCATTGCCATTGTCCCTTACCAGTACATATATCAAGGAAAATAATCCTTTGATTGTTGCATATCACAGATCACCATGTGAAAAAAATATGACAATATGTGCCTTATTTCTTTAGCTATATTTTGAGAATTAATGCAAATAGAGTAACTCCATACTTGTTACTTGCAAAAATGAGCTACTTGGCATGAATACTACTAAAAATATACTACTTTAGTGAGTGGAAGTGATCAAAAAATGTTATTCCAATGTTTGGTGCATTTACTAATTTATACTCAGACCAAAATGCCATCCTGGGAAGATGTTCCATGTTGATTATGATTTATACAAGAGGAGTAAGATTATTAATACTGACTGCTCCATTAGAAAACACCACTCCAGACAAACCACAAAAACCCCATGAAAAAATTAAAAGCAAATTGCACTCTATAATTTTTTCTTACACCACCCCTCGGCATAAACACTGTTTTCCAGGGACTTTTTCTCCGTTCACAAGTTGTCCACAGGGGTGATGAAGATAGTTTATAACAGGAGAAAAGACAGAAATAGCACAAGCAATAACATGAGTAATCGTACAGTGTACAATAACTATCTCAATCATTAAAATGCAGGTCCAATTGTAATCATCAACATTCTCCTTAGCCACTATCCCTACCCCATAAGCTCCAAGTATAGGAGTGTTCTTTAATGGGTAGTGGGTGTGAGGGACTCCACAATACTGTGTCTGCTGCATGTGGGCACAATATGTCTTTAAATTAGTCATACAATTACACAGCAAGTGTTGATTTTTAAATCCCAGAGAGGGATATCCCAAACAGGTCATGTATTAAGATGTGTCAATGAGTCGAGTCTCAAGGGGCTCTTCAGGTCTTGTAGTACAACCAACTTCCTTTGCAATGCTTGCTGCACTGCTCTTGTTGCTTCCACCATCTTTTCAGGGGGCATCTCCTCCAATTAATTTCATGTCTGGAGGAAGTGAGACTGCTTGTAAAATGTTGTTAAGTACCTCTGCTTGTGAATTAGGGAATGCTTTAACTGCTTGAACTGGATTTCTTTAGGGTTAAGGTTAGCATTCTTCTGCTTCTCATCCAGGAGTTATGAATTAACAATCACTTTGGCAGATAACACTTGCTCCATTTACTCCAGTGATTTTAACCCTGCCGTCCAGAAAGTACACCCAGTTTCTTGACATCCCACTGCATTAATATTGACTGGATTTCAATCTCACCTGATTTATGGCTAGAGTTTGGTATGTCAGTAGCTGTTTTAGGAGCAGTTTGCTGACCCTGGCGATCATTTTTGGTTTCAGTTTTAATTAAGTCCTGATATGCTACTTCCTTGTCATCAGATGCCAATGCAAATATTATACTTTGCTCTTTATTAGAACAGACTTGTTCACCATCTCTCAACTCCTGCACTCAACATAAAAGGTCTGACTTACAAGACTTTGTTTGAGAGAACCTGACGTCCTGCAATTCTTCCCATAAGATTCTCTCTCTCTCTCAGGTGCATCCTGAAGCTCTACCTGAAGCTTTTGGACATGATCCTGTTTGGCTGCAAGCAATGCAAACCCTCTTCTTGAGCTTGGCAGCAAGCAATGCCTCTGCCTGCAGCTTTTTCATTTTCCTCATTTAACTGAAAGTTAATTCTTTCACCAAATCTTGTAAAGATGGTATTATTTCATCTTCAGATTTTTTTAGCAACTGATTGCTTATTTTCCCATTTTTTTTTTGTGCCAACCCCATCCTTGGGGTAGAGGGGCAACGAACAAATTTTTCAAGGAAGGACAACAAAATATTTTTTTACATTGGCCACCATGGACATCTAAAAGTTTCCACAGAGACCACCAGTGGCAAAGTTTCCAAAAGTTCCCACAGAAGGAACTGTATAACCTTCCTCAAAGGGAAGCTGTGGCAAAGTTTCAAAGCTTCTCTCAGAGAGGTCCATGTCAGAAGGGTCTGTACAACTGTCAAAGGCACTTCTGGTCAGAGAACAGTATCCTGCAATGACTATGCCAAAATAGTGTTAAGATCCAATTGTTATAATTATTAGAGATGCCTCTACCTGAAATATGGTGCAAATGAGATCATTTGCCAAAATCAATTGTACAGATTTTATTTAATGGTGTGTGAGAGGTAGAGAGAGATAGAAAGAAAGATAAGAGTGGGTGTGGAGAAAGACAGCGAGAGACATTAAGTAGAAAGAAAGTCACCACCCTGTGGATCCAGACAACATCCCATTGCCCTTCTTCTTCTAGTCTTCTCAGTCGTGGGGGTTCCAAGGTCACTGAAAATTAAAAGTATTTGGAGGGAATACTACTGCAAACCCCACTCTGATGTGGCTGTATGTTGAGTGTTCCTGTGATTCTGCTAGTGGGTTGCTGATGTGCTTCTTGGGTGCACTCTGAGAAACCAAAATCTGCCTCAGTGGAAGAGACCAGCAACTCCATTGCAGTTTATCAGTCTTCAGATAAGTGTTCAGCGAGTGCCTCTCAGAGCTCCATTGCATGTCTCTGAATCACAGGGGCTGTGACATGATGGTGATAAACTTGCGTTGGTCGCTTAACTGTGGCTCAAGGGGACAGCAGTACTTCTTACTTTGGTCATTGCCTATACTTTCTGGAAGTGTGACAGCATGGAGGGAGGGGGCATTTGACATTCCCTGCTCTTTCTCTCCTGCTGACAGCACATACAGGGATCAGGCATGAATGAAGTACCATGGGTCTCCCAAGACATAAAACAGTTTTTTGAATGAGACCCCACTTTCAAACAAACCATTCTGTCATGGCTGCATTCAATGTTTTCTCCTGTCAACACTGTGATGTTGAGTTGGGTTTGCCTTTTATTTCCTACGGTCACAACTGCTGCATCTGGCAGATGTAAGGGCATAGGGCAGTTTCACCCTTGCATGCATCTGTTCAGATGTGTGGGGAAACCAGAGGAGAAACTGCTGTACCAGTGTTCTATATTACTAAGACAATTACCTGCAAGAAAAATATCAGTAAATTTAGTGCTGTCTGGTCTAAACCTGTCTCCTTTGTAGAAAAAGGGTGGGAGAACCCAACAGCCTGCATCTCAATAAATTAACTATATTAGAGAGTGGCTTGTTGGAGTGAAACTATTAAGATTGGAGTATTTATTTATTCTCTTTCATTGTGCAAAACAGGTTCTGCTGGATAAAATAGCCAGTTGTCCCCTGGCTTAGGCCTAGGTTAGTAGAGAAAATTAAGCCCAAATTTCATAACAGTGTAAGTAGGTGTTCAGATCCTGTGGGGAAGAACTGAGAGAGACTGAACTTTGCTGTCTTTGCAAGCCTATTAGTGAAGTGTGTGAGGGTGTGTGTGCAAATTTATGGTGTATGGGATTATATAATATTTTTAGTTAGTATTTCAGAGACTCAAAATTCTTTCAAACTTTATTTTGGGGGACAGAAATACCACACATTTCCCCATCTTCCACTTCTGGATATGGAAGATGAAAAAGAGGAGAGCTTCATGCGGTCATTCTTACACTTCTGTATTAGGTCTTCCTCTACAAACATAATATTTCTCTAATTCATAACTTGAGCTACCTGATGTTGAGTGGTCTCAGAGGTGAGAGAAGTGGTCACATATTCTCAGACTACTTTTATACCAATTTTATTTCAGAGTTATACCAAATACACCTAACACTTCTTGTGACCTGGGTCACTCTGTCTTTTCCAGATCCAGTTACTCTCATTTTCTGCATATGCAAACATAACTTATTTCAGTTGTCGAGGGCAATCCCCACTATAAATCAAAATTCTTTGGTGGCAGAACTTTTCAATCCATCTGTGGAAATACAAGGGGTTTGTTTGCTTCTTTATGTGTTTTTATTTCCTTGGAGTGAGTTGATATTCCTTGAGATTCAGAAGAGAGGCAAAAAATAATGGCTTTGCTTGGAAACTGCAACACACTCTTGGTTGCAGCTGTGTTGTGTTTTAGAAAGGACTTGTTAAACTGTAGGAAATAGTGTTCCTTCCTCCCTTGGCAAAACCAGATAAGAGCACTGGAGACATCAGAGGAGACATGGGTAATGAAAAAGCCTTGTGCTTGAAATTCATTAACTGTCTAAAGTTCTTTTTAATCAATGGTGGCTTTTTTTTCATTAATTTTGTTAAAAACTCTGAAGAGACCAGCCACAGTGTTGTGAGAAAATACAGCTAAAATCAAGTTACTTTGCACAGGGAAAAACCAGATTCTTGTTTTTCATTGGTGACTTTTTATTCCCCCAACTTTCTAGTACAAGCTCTGAAATAGATTTTCTCATGTGACTTTATAAGCTAGTAACTTTTTAATACATATTTAATTCAGTACTTATAAAAACCTCATGATGGACCCTGCTTTCCTGTTTTTATAGAACTCAAGCAGTGGATATACACAAACTTCCAATTCCCCTCCTAATTGCTTTTCAAAGATTAAATCCATTGTAATATCAGAAGGAAGGACAGGTAGCACCAGAAGAAAATAAGGGGAAAAAAGCTTCTCAGGCTATAGTAACCCAAAATGTTTTAATGGTGTAGTTGCTGTAATTTAGATAATGCTGTCACAGCCTTGGGTATGAACATTCCAGTCTGTCAAAGTTTCTTGGGAATCAGCAAAGCTTCCTGTGCTAGAAATGCAGCACAGCTAGAACAACTCTGGGTATTTCTTCTTTTTCTCAATATTATCCACTTCTTGATACCACTCTAGCAGACAGAATTCTCATTAAATTAACAGTATCTTGGAATTTTAGGCTTATTTTCTCCTGCCCTTTGCTCAATACCATGTATGACATACAATAACTGATTTGCAAGTGTTATTTCCTTCTCTTCAGCAAGCGGAGAAGGTGTGGATTTTGAGAAATGGAACAGAGACTTTTATGTTCAGAAACAACCTGCTTACTTTTCCTCAGTGGGTAAGATGCACTCTAAGGATAGAAAGAAAGGCAGGAGCCCTCTCTGAAGACAGGAGTGCTGGGAAGTATTTTTGGCAGGAGGTAGAAAAGGCAGACAAGCTGATTAAAAATTCCATTTGCTTGCTATGTTTAAGGGCTTTTCTATGGGTCCTAGCTTGCAGGAGTTTGTAATGCCCGTCTGGCTAGGCTTGCTAAGGTGCTAATTTATTCCTACAATATTTGCCTGCACAAGGTGTAACACAGTAGTCCTGGTATGAAATCTACATTTTGTATATTATTGTTTAAACTGACCATCGGAAACAAGGATAGAACAGCTAGAAAAGACAAAGAAAGACACATTCTTACTTTCATCCTCCCTATCTGTTTTTCTGTTCTTTTTAGATAACCAGTGCAGTTTAATGACAAACCACAATACAGTGCTTAATCAGCTTTTATTGTTTTCGTTTGCTTTTCATTGAAATTTGGTTCATCCTAACCCTTTAAATAATGATTTGTCTGGTTTTAAAATACTAACTTGTTAAACATTTTGACTTTTGTTCAACTGCTTCTTGGTTTTTGTGGTTCTCGGGTCTTTCCTGTGGACAGGGAAAGCTATGAGCTAGTGGAAAGTGCTATGGTTCCCTGTTACATTATTCCAGAGTTTCATATGGTATATAGTTTTGCACACACACACAAATTTATATATATCTGTGTACATATACATAAAAGTAGTAAGAGTTGGCCTAATGGCATAGAGGCTTATGATTCCAGTTTAGATACTAGTGAATTGGTTTTCTAAATAGGAAATGAGACCAATTGAGGGTGTGTGAATCTATGTCTAAAGCAAGGTACTGCACTTCCGTGTGATCTCTTTTTTTCTTTAAAAATAGTATGAGTATACACACATACACACAAAACACCTTCTATAATAATAAAAACTGGTTAAACTTTTTCTCCATTTTCCTCTCTGTAAGAATAACATACATTAACTGCTTGGCATCATATTTCTCAGGCGGTTTCTACTTCCAGAAAATGATTTATTAACTAGAGTTCAGCTTCTTTTTTCTTTTGTTGCTGTTGACAAAAGGCAGGTTTAAGCATGTTAAATGGGCTTAATGCAGAGGACAATAATGATGGCTAAGAGTAGCAGAACTTGCTGCCAACACATATTTTTTCTTTGTAACATTTATAAGGAATAGTTAATCTGACCTCAAAGAAAAGAAACATATGCTCCACCAGATAAGGTGCTAGAGATGAATGAATCTGTCTGCTATGGAGCATTTGTTGGAACAAGAGAGAGAATTAAAGAAAGAGTGGAGCATGAGGGAAGGAAGACTAAGACAACCAAGTCCCAGAAGGAAAAAGTGAAGTAAATCTGGGAAGTGACAAAAATAGTGGATTGAAAGAAGAGAAGGTAGATTAATGAGAAAGAAGGTGAACAGTTGTGTCTGTTTGCAGTCAGTCCTCCCTTTAGGGCTTCTCTTTTTTTTTTGTCCTAGTACTAGTTCAGGATTGTGGCTTGTGCAAGGTGGGTCTTCCAAAGAATTGGGCTAAAAAAACGTAGTGCTACTTGAGGGGAATATTTTGTAATTGCACAATATTAATAAACTGGTCTGTCTTCAGGATCTTCTGGCCTCAGTAGTATATACAGATAAATGCGCATTTTCTGAAGGGATTATTAATTTTCATTTCAGTCCAGTGCCATATATAGAAAAATTAGCTGACTGGCTAGAAACTTGAGATAAAATGTAGGTTTTTACAAGGAAGGAAATTAAAAATAAGGGAAGCATAAACAGAAAAGAAAGAGGAGAAAATGAATCTGAAGGACAAATCTGTGTGGCTTTGTAGAGGTGGCATTTCATATCCAGGCTGCTGACTTCAGTCTCCTTCAAAGGCAGTGCTAAAGATAAAGGAATAAGATGATAGTGTTGATGGAACTGATATCTGGACATTTGGACCTGACCTGAATTTAAGCTTCTTTTAAGCAAACTGCTTAGAGACTTATTCTGTCATGTATTTTTGGTGTGTCTCATGTATCCCACGCATGTGACCACGGGAAGTGGTGATATTTGGATTTTATGTACATGAGCAAGACTTTTCATTTCACCTCTGTGTTTTAACTCTTTTCCCTCTTTTTACTATTACTGTGAACATTTGGTATTTTTAATGCATGCTATTCTGATTGGTTATGTTTTCTCTCCAAATTGTAAATTTTGTTTACCATTAGCTCTTTGGATCATTTTAATATATCACAGTTACAGATTGAGTTTTGGTGATTGACCTTGTTAATAAATTCCTTTGCAAAAATAGGTTATTAAAATAATTTAAAATTAATGTAGAGCTGAAATTGAGTATGCAAACTCACATTTGTACTTTTTAAAAAGTCCTGCTGAGTGTTTGCATCTTCATTGTATTGTTCAGCTTCTGAATGAAAGCTGTGGCCACACGTGGTCCTTTCATCTGTCACCTGCATAAGAGATATGAAAGTAGCAGTGCATGGAAATGACTTTTGCTGTTTATCACAACATATGATGTTGTTGCTAAGAGTGGCAGTGCATGCCTCCTCAGAGTGAGGACAGCTGAGTGGCCAGCCAGTTCTCCCTGGCAGGGCTTGTTACTGATGCACTGGGAAGGGACTTTGAAGTACTTCAACAGTGGTAGTTAGTAAAGCAAATAAAATAGGCTCTTAGTCTATTGAGAAAGAGAGCTGTGTAACTTCCATGAAATGGAATCAAGACCTTTTTTTTGAAGTGGCCTAGTGAACATTTCCTGGACAGGAATCTGTTAGTGAAGAGACGGGAACTGCACCATAACTGAAGTAGCTCATCCTGGCTGGCTGTGAATTGTCTGCACATTATGGTCATTGTGATTTTAACAAAAAAAATCAATTAAAGCAAAAGAGCAACAAGGCAATAAAAAGAATTTGTTGATATCAGCAATGAGCTGGGGTCAGTCCCTGAGGATGGTACAGTGTGAGTCTAAGCTAGAATTAAATGTTTTTGTGTTTAATAGATTTTCTTTTTTTGTTGTCTATTAGTAATGGTGCTGTGGTGCATAGTTGGCAGCTGTGACTGGACTGTGGTTGAACAAACTGACACTCAAGGAGAAGAAAGATTGCCCTGGAAGGTAGACGCAGTCAGACTCACTGACAGACTGATGTCACTATAAAAGCTCTCACTCAATGATTGGCATCGGTAGCTAAACTGCCCAAAGCCAATTGATAAGTGAGAAGGACTAGATAGCAATGTCCATCTGCCTGTACAGAGCTGCCTGGTCAGGGCAATTCAAACTGACTACATCTTTCACCACTGTGTAGGCAGGAAAAAAGAAGAGAGATGTGCTGATGTTGATATTTAAATTTCACCTATTTTTGTATGAAAAGAAATAATGTTGGTAATGAAAGCATTAGAAGATCAGGAAACTCCCATTTTTAAGGCTGGTACTTGATGTATCATGAGTTTGAAGAATAGATAATGACACATAAATTGTATTTCTTGTAAGTTCAGATTTGCAAATTCAAGTTTGCATTCAGCTGTAAAAATAGCAGCAAATACTACAACACGTAATGTGCCAGAACTTCAGACTGATCTTACATAACTAAAACCTTTTGTACTTGTGATTATTGGCAGGTATGATGTTTTCAAATTGCAAATATATGCACCACATTGTGTCTACAGACAATCTGGCATCCCAGTGACAGCATTTTCTGTATCAGAAAGCTTCTTGTTCAAAAGCATGGACTAAATTTACTAAAATACGTGTCAATATGTAAAATACAGCTTAGCTAAAGATGGAGTGGAAACTGATATGAATGTTCCACTATTTGATTTTTCATTTGTGTGGTTGCATGGTGCCTCAACATTTTATATATGTCCAGTTTTTGCTATTGGGCTTGCGGGATAGTTGGAAATATGAAGAAGAAAATAAAAGCACTAAGTTGGTCTAAATTGCCTTGGCACTGTTAACTCAAAGAATTTGTGCCTTTTCTTGGCTAAATTGTCTATATAGACATCTCAGATTTAAATAATGACTGAGGCAAATAATGTAATTTTGGCAGAAGTGGCATTGGCTAAGATACCATTAACTGAAGTTCCTGTGACTTCTCAGATCTGTAGTCACAGTGTCTGACTGTGGGAAGACACTTTTTACAAAGAAAATTATCTTGCTTTGTATTGCTTCTTCACCAGTTTGCAGTGATGAAGCAATGGGGTTTTCTCCAGCAGTGGGAGAGCTGCATCAAAAATTCTCTCTGCTGTCCCAGCCAGTATTAATGTAATGTAATGCAGAAATTTATGACTGCATACTTATTCTCATAATTATGCACAGTCTGAAACATTTTTTTTTTTTTTAGGAGAAAGACATAAATTTATCTTTCTCTGCTTTCCCACTTTGGAAAATGAGAACACACCTGATGCAAATATTCTTGGACCAGTCCTTTGGGATCAGAATATTCCCTTTGAGGAAAGACTCAGTTTACTTGCACTTTCTTTCAGTAGGGGTAAAAGAGAGCTGGATTTCCAAAACAACACAGAGACCTATTGGCCTTGTTGTGTTGCTTACTTCACGATAGAAGGTCTGTCTAAACTTTTAGTGGTTCTTCAGTAGATAATTTAGTCACTGATATGTCTCAAGTCTGTTGGAGTTTTTTCCTTCTATGCATCTTTGGTTTTTTTTGGCTTTTGCAGTATTAAGACCTTTCTTAAAAAGAAAACAACCCCTTTTAACACGGGAACTTTAATGAGGAATGCCTTTTCCAAAGCCTATTTCTCTCTCCCTCTCCCTTCTTTCTCCCTCCTCCCAGTTTCCCAGCTGGCAGACCTGGCATGGTGACATGTTGTGTCAGGTTGCATCAGTCATGTTGTCTTTTGTGACATTCTGGCTCAGAAGGAGATGTGACTGATGAGAGGTGATAGTGTCAAATCAAAACCAAGGCCTCAGCTGGAGAAGTCTGAGCAATTTTCTCAACCATCATTAAAAGGGACATGGAAAGGAGAGGTAGAGCTCTGCCTCACATGACTTCCTTGCTCTCCAGCCCCTTTCACCCAGCTTGTTTTGCTGTGCCACCCAAGTTAACCTAGATCAAGAGTTGTTACTGAAGAATTTTTGAAGGCATGTAGAAAGGACGCCTATGACATCTGTATTCATGGCATAAATTTGTTTGTGGGCAACTGTAGTTGCTCTCTGTCTGATTAACTTTGTTTGCATGCCCTTAGTATTGTCCTAACTAATCACAGCCATCATGTTATGAGCTATTCCTTACAGTCAGGGAAATGAATTAAAAAACTCACAATCTTCCCTTAGACACTGTCAGAGGTCTGCAGCTCTTATGTGGATAAATAACAACAAGCAGTTCCTGTGGGAAAGGAGCAGAAGTATGTGTCACAAAGTGAGTGTCTGAAACAGTGATGGCCCTTGTTAACCTTCCAATTATATCTAAAATAAATAGCTGAGATTATCTCCCTGTCTGTACTATCTCTTTATGCTCACTTGCAGCAGCTGTAGGAAGTGCTTTCCTTACTGTGTATCACACAGACATTTACCGTAAGAGGGTGTCAGTAGGACTCTGAGCAAGACTAAGCAGGATGGGTTTCACCACTTAGATGAGTTTCACCTCTTCAGATGAGTAGTTGCTTCCCAAACTATGGTTTTCAGTTGCTTTTCTGGTTGACAGCAGTAGAGTGCTTATTGGTGAGCTGCTTACGTTGAAATAAACATTCTTCTGCAAATCACCTAATAAAGCTGTTGATCTTTTTTCCTAGTATATGACTGGTAAACAAGACAATTTTGACAAAGGGAAGGCAGAATAGTGCTTGTTACTACTAGGAGAAACTGGATGAATAATTATGTATCTATTTCTGAATCATGACCCTGGCTGAAAATTCTCTCCACTCTCAACTCCAAACACAGCTTTTAACTTGAATTTTCTTCCGGTTGACATCTGTTTTCCCTTCTTTATGCTCCTTTGTTTATGCCTGGAAAATAAAATACTTCCCATTTCTGCCTCTTTGTTTTGATGCCTTTCTTGGTCATGGATTTGGGTTTGGGGCTCATGTTCTTTCAGTCTAAAATGTCTTAAATATTTTTTCCTCTTCTTGCATACCTTTTTGTTTAACCCTCTTGGAATAGCTTCTTCCTCTCTTATGAGCATTGTGTTCTTTGAATTAATTGCTGTCTTTTTCTGTCTTCAAGTCTGCTTCTTCAACTCTCCCCTGGCCATCTTTCTTCAGCCCTCACTAGTTATTTTTTGTCTCTGTATTCTGGGAGGAGTCTCTGTATTCTGTTTTTTTTTTTTTTTTCCCATATTTTCCAAATACCTCCCCATTTATGAAAAGAAAGTTAATCTTTGCTTCTGCCTCTCTGCCTTAGCTTTTAGTGACTATTCACAGGCTGGAGAGACAGAGAGACATGTTTTCTTATGGAAACACTTGTAGGAGGTGGTGCATCATAGAAGCTGGTGGATCTCTGTGATGCTCACTAGGCTGGCTAAACTACTTTGAGGATGGACTTATTGAATTACACTGTCAAATTACTACAACAGGCTCAGCCGACAAAGGCTTCATAGTTCAGAAGCTCTTCTAAAGTGTACTTGCTGTGATGAGTGTTGCTGTTTTTGACATTTTCTGTTGACTAACCCTGGGATATACTTTGTCATTGTCAGGTTTTATGTAGGAAACTACCTGGTATGAATGGGTTTGCTGTACTTGCACAGACAAGCAAGCTGAAACAAGAGTGTTTGTCCTCCTTTTAAGAAAATGAAGGGAAAGATCCATATGTTTTTGATGTTGCTCTTTCCTCATCTCTTCCCTAAGTATTGTTTCTCATTTTTCCAGAGATTTGACAATTTATTTTCCTGGGAAAGCATGCTTTGTATCTTACTGGGCACTGCAGAGTCTCAGGGCCTGAAGAGCAGAACAGTGTAAGACATGCCAGCATTCGCCAGTGCTAATTTTTTATTTTGTCCTGCTTTTCCATATCCACACATATTCATGAGCCTTTGTTACAGATACTGGCAGGCTCCACTGCTGAGAGCTGCATTGTCTTTGGTCTCTTCTCTGGAAAGTTTACCAGGAAGATGGGCAAGGAGGTGGCAGGGGGCAGTCATGAGGCTTGTTGGGCAGGAGATATGGTAGGGCTGTGCAGTAGGTGAGCAGGCTGGAGAGTGAGGGTCCATGCACAGGGTATCAGCCTCTCTCTCCAGTCTGCAGCTTCTGTTTTCTGCTTGACTGAACTCACTGCCTTCCTACTGCCCCTCTGGGAATTGCCCTCTTATTACCACAATTACAATCTGTACACATTTCATTAAACTAATATCGCTTTGTGCAGACTTTCTCCACCGAAGTGCACAGCTGGAGGCCCATTTCTTTTCCTCAGCTTAAACACTTTGACAGGTTAAGAAAGCTATTATGGCTGAATAACAGGTGTTGCAAAACAATGTGCATTTGATGTTTAAATGAGAGAGCTTCTTTATTGACTGCCTTTATTGCAGCGAAGACTCTCCTTTTTCAAGATGACTAGATTTTTATTGGTTTTACTGCTTTTTAAAGTGTATTCTGTTGTTTCAGAATAGGTCCAGAGTGACTGTCTGCAGTTATTTGTTATTCTGATGTCTTTTGTTATTTGCACATGTTTGTTGCCTTATCCAGGTGAGGGATACTGCTGCTAAATAGAAAAATTTTATTTTGTCTCTATCGAATGCCTGTGCTAAGTGCTTGTTGTTACAGGGCATCTCCTGATGAAACTATAAGCCATTCTGGTCCATTAGTTTGCTTATTATTTCTAATCAGACTTGGTTCACTTTTCACCTATGTATATAGCAACATCTAAATACATCTATATCTCCATATGTAAAATATATATAGCAGTTTGCATATTTAAGTTATAGCTGCACTTTAGAATGGTTTACAGAGATTTTCAGAATATTCCAGCAGACCTGGATGTACACTGGGCCCTCTTCCAGTGGCCCAAGTAAATCCCACTTGTTTGGGAATCTCATTTTTTGTTATTACTCTGTGGTGCCATGCAGTATGGTTAACACAGTGTGTTCACAGATGATCTAAGAAGTAGCATGGCCCCATAAAAAGAGTCTGTGAGAATCAGAAATTCAATGCAATATGTTTTTTAATTAAACAGAACCCATATATTATAACTGAAAGAAATATTAGAAAGATAAAAACAGGAGGAAAAGTAAGATTTTTAATGTCAACATTAAAAATAAAAATGCCCTCTTAGAAAAACAAATTAATTCCTAAGTAACCTCCCCATCATCCCTCCCCATGCCTCCCACCTGGTACTCAGGCTGAATATTAGTACAGCTTTCTGCAAGCAGAAGGGCACTTGCTTTCCTGCTACCACAAGTAGATTTTGCCTAATGCAAACAGTTTTAAAGAGGACCAGGGCTCTTTATAGTAGTAGAGTAAGGACATCATGGTTATGGTCTTATATTTCTTTTCTCTACTACTACATATTTTATATTCCAAAATTGTAAAAAAAAATAATTAATAACATGACATTTTAGCAGCCAAAAGTCCAAAGGACCTGAAGTCTTATGTTGAAAAGGAAGACAAAATCTGTTCAAGCCAGCTTCATTGTCATGAAATCTTTAGCCTGCCTGTAATTCCTGCCAAAAATCAGGCCCTGATGCAAAATCTGGCACTGAGAAAGGAGGGAGCGTGTCTGTCTGTCTGTCTGTCTTGAGGGAACTGGGGGCAGTACTGGGGAAATCTCACAGGAGGTCTGGCTGGCTGGGCTTATTACTCCATTTTTTTTTCTTACATGACTGATGCGAATGCCACATGAATTATGTGCAACACCAAACTGCAAGTAGAAGGAAAATTGTGTGTAGATGAAGAAGAAGGTGGGAAAGCAACTAGCTGTCACCGCCACCATATATTTTTCACAGTAGGCAATAAATTACTTCTGTGACACTCTGGAAAATTACCTGTAATAGAGGAATTAGCTGTTTCTTGTTATTATGTTGATATTGAGTGTATTTAAGTTTTTCACAGTGCTGAAGAAAAGAGAAATGCTAATTGCTACATAATTTTTTCTATAAATGAGTCTGTCCATAACTGTAGAAGTCTGTTGTCAAGAGAAAATTGTGCTGTTTTCTTTGTTGCCTCTTTTCTTCTTCCATGTTTCAAAAGTCAGTCTGTGAATATTAAGTTGCTGTTGCCAGCTGTCGCTAGCCTGTACTTTCAAAAACTTTTATCTCAATGCATGTGTAGTTGTCTTCAGTACACCTAACATATAACCCAGTCCCTGCAGTGTACATTAACAAAAAGAAAAAAATTTGGATACATAACGGAATTGTGCTCTATTTGGAGTAACTTCCCCAAACACACTACAACTGTATAGATTGATAATGATGTGAGTGAATCTAGGTTATGCTTCTTCTCCCCTTACTTCTAAAAAAATCTGAAACAATTTTTTCCTCTAAGCTAAAGTCACATTTACAATTTAGCTATTCTTTTTCTTTGAAAATACAAACTCCTTCTGCAGTTATTGGTTGTTCCTTCTGTTTATTCCATATTTGAAGGGGCAAGAGTTGGGATCAAGACACAGTCAGGAGGGCAGTGAGTTTCCAACTACTCCTTCCTCTCTCAACTTGTCTTGTTTGTGCAGTGTAACTTCAAGACAATTAGGGGAGATGGTCAGGCCAGAGCACAGGACATGGCTCTTCAATGGAGAGATGCCTGGATTCACATGAGAAGGAAAGCTGGATGGACATGAGACAGTGAGTGGAGAGGGTGCCTGTGGGCTAGTGGAGAGACAGCAATATACGGGAAAGAGAGAAGGCAGTGCGTGTAAGTGTGTTTGTATTGCACACAGCTAAGAGAAACAGGTAGAGTGACTAAAAATTAGAAGACAGACTTTGGCTATTGAAAAAGGCAAAGAAATAGAATTAAAGTAGCAGTTAATAAAAGAAATATAGAGGGAGGAAAAGGATATGTTAATCTATATTGGAAACAAAGGAGAGACAAAGGGAGAGAAGTAGAACAAATTGAATGAAGGTAATGAATTACAAAAAGACTGTTGTTACTCTGCTTTCATTTGCATTTATTTCTCTCATGACTGACTGGAAAGAACAAATTACAGTAGAAGAGATGAGCAGAATGGTAGAAACAAAATGTGGATAAGAAAATCTAAATACTGTAAAGGTACTTGTAAACAAAATAGAAGAGATCAAAGTGTCTCAGTATGAGCTTACAAAGATTTCACAGTGGGAAGGAAAAGAAATGGCAATTCCCAATTCAACTTTTTAAAAGTCTTTGTGTCTTTAGTTTTTTGGGGTTTTTTTTTTGTTTTTACTACTTGTGTCACCATTTTTCTTCAATTTCCATGCTTCTCCATCAGCAGTTTATGTTCTGCTACGAGTCTTAGAGATCTCTTGACCACTAGGGGTTTTCCTCTTCAAAACACTTCCCAACTTGGATAACAGCCACTTGCATTTTGAGTGCATCTCCAGCAGCTTCTGGGAGGTCTGGAAATTGCTGTTTTTTTGGTGATACACGGGTAAAAGAACCTTATCTGTGGTTTGCATGCACTTAGCCCCTTTGTTAACCTCCTTGTATCTGATGTCACTCCCGTATGTCTCATCAGGTGCTTTGGCAAAACAGGAGTGTGAGGGCAAGTGAGCTGCAGGCTACTGGAAGTTGATGTGGGCAGGGGGTGTGTGCAGTGAATCACAAAACCTTTCTCTGCAGGGCAACAGAGCCTCAGAATTTTCTCTACTTGTACCTGTGAGCAGCACAAGGGTATTTGCAAGTACAGGGTTAGGTAAACTCCAGGTGACACATATAGGGGCTGAGGCTGTGTTTTTGAGATGGCCCAGTTGATTTTACTGCATGGTGTCTTGTGTTAAAAGTAGCAACCATCACATGCAGATGGTGTAACTCTGAAGTCTGTATCATAGTATAAATAAGGTGCATGGCTGATGTATCAGAAAGAAGAATCAGATCTTGAACTCACAGAGCTGAGAAAAGGAAAACTATAGATTCATCAGGGAATTTTTGTGTCAGCACCCAGTGATAGGTGCCCCCAGAAGTACTGTTTTTGTTACTAGAATGCTGTCCAAAACAAGTATATGCTGATAGCCTCAGCTGCTACCATGTAGGAATTAAATATCTTGGGATCTTTCATAATCATTCCAGTCAAGGCTTGGAAAAAAATTATTGTTCATAAAAGGAATCTCCTACGGGCCTTCAACCTTAGTAAGCTTGTTTACAGAATTATAAATTCATAAGCATCATAAAATTGTAATGGAAAATCAGTAAAAATACTGCTTAGAACCTTTTTTCACCTTGTTTGCAAAATTTTTCCATAAAAGAGAGAAAACATGATTCTGTGGGGCTTTACTCAGTGTGTAGGTGTCTCACATATCTGTATGCTCAGACCAGGATCATTGAGGGGAAGAGAAGTGAGTACTGGCTGAGAAGTTTGGTAAAGGTTTTATGTGATATTGAACCTCTAATTTAAAACAAAATTTAGCTGCAGTTAATAAAAAGTTTAGTAGCAGTTACATACAGTTAGGACACTGAAGTTAAAAATAACTTCTTAAATAGTAGAACACCAAGTACAGTGGAGCAAATGTGTTTCTCAAATCAGGCTATAAAATCTTTAATGGTGAGTGAAATGCATTAATATAATGTGCTGACATCTTTAGAGTCATTTCTCATAACACACTCATTATGCAGATGTTTTTTGTTGTTAATATGAAGGTATGTGCAGGCATGTGTCAGTATATTTCTGTGTAGACAAGCAAAACTCACCTTCAGGTTTTTTTGGAGCTGATTTTGTGCACAATATCTCTTTGTTTTACATGGGGCTTCCTGCTCAGAAGCTGTAAGGGAAGATTCTCTTAGACCACAGGTAGTTTGTGTAACTTTGGAAAATTCCTGCTAAAGAGCTTTTAAATTAGGCATGCTGGGAAATGAACAATGCCCAGAACTGTAGACACTGACTCTCATCTTCCTTTGTGAATCACCATCCCAGCAGTGCATAGTGATCCTTTTGGATTCATTATTGTCTTTTGCCTCTGTCTAATTTCAAAATGTGCATTATTCCACATACTAAGCATCCTTCTTAGTTAAAAGAGAATTGTTGCCAACAGGCAAAACTCAAGAAAAAGTATTTTAAGCTTCAGGTAATGGTTCTGAAGAAGTTCTGGAGAATGGAAATTCTTTAAATTGTCTAAAATATTCACTGAGATAGAATTTAGGATTTTGGCTGTAGGTAATTGTCAGAAAGAAAGAAAAGTGCTATGAAAGTCATCTGCTTTTTTTTTTCCACACTGTTTGACATTTATGAAAGGACAAATGAGGTTTGTCATGAAAGTACAGAACTGTTATCAAGTTTTTGACTCTCCTATAAATTTTCAGTGGAACTTTATAAATGGATTTAATGTATTCTTTTCCTCCTTTTTTGATCTCTGTTTTTGTTATCACGTTGCAAAATGGGAAAAATGTTACTTCTATGACACTTGCATATCTCTTTTGAGCTACAAACTTTTGAAATGGGTATTTTCCTTCAATTTGTTGATGTGACCCTTGAAATGAAGTATTTGCTTAGATTTGTTTAGTTTAGTTAAACAGACCAATAACATCTTCTGAACACCACCAAATACTGAAATGTGGCATTTCAAGAAAGGAATAAGTTAGAGGAATCTGCAATTTTAATACAAGTGTAAATAAAAATAAAAGCATTAATGCATAAATAAATCCATTAAATGGTGTGTAAAATACCAAGCTCTGCCTTTTATTATTGTGAGATTGAACATCTATGATGATAAATTACACATGATAAATTTGTCAGGAAATTAAAATGCTGAATAGTGAACATCAAAGTGCTATCAGAAGAATCTTCTGTTCAGTGGGAACATTGGCACTAATGAAAGGATACCTGTAATAATGTATAATTTTAATTGGACTGTGTCATGACAGACTGACTACATACCAATGAAAACAGCCTAGGAAAAAATTAGTATGAAAGGAAGGCAAGGTAATTGCTTTATTTATATACCTTCCCATTTCCTTTAAACTAACAGACAGATTTAAATAATGTTAAAATACTTTCTGTTCTAGGTTTTTATTTATTTTTTTTTTTTTTAGATACTGCAACATTACTGTGTCTTCTATGATCAGCACATACTCTGATGAGTAGCTGTGTAAAAGTGGAGAATGAATGCACTGCTCCCATTGAAGAGGAGGTAGAAAAGGGCTGCCATAGGATTTCTCTTTGAGAAATCTGTTCAAACTTCAGTATCATGGGCAACTGTGCAAAAGGGTACACAAAACCTTAATGCAAAGGCATGCGTGAAAATCTCTTTGTGAAATCACAGTCTTAAGGAAACAAAACAACCACCTGTATAATTACTTCTAGGCTCTGATGGTCCTTAATCCATAGACAGGGGACCTGCTGTGTTAGCACCAGCCTCAGCTGTTAGTTCAAACCTGCATGAAGAAGCCTTTGGGGCTGAGTTCCACATCTCAAGGACTAGGGAACCAAGCCAAGCCTAATCTTGTAGGAAGGTTCAGGGGTAAAAGTTTTCAGAGCTTTTTCCATTTTTTCCATTCCCATGCAGAAATCACAAGCAACTTCCACCTTCATTTCTCTCTTGTAGGCTGTTCCGCCTACTTACAGATGAGACCCAAAATCCACCTGGTGAGTCAAAGCTGAATTCACAACAGATTTTCTCCTGTTCTGCTTTTTGTGAGTATGCATCCCTCCTGATACACATCACTTGGTTAGAAACTGCACAAGAACAAAGAAAAGCAATTTTGTAATCTTCTTCTTTCACACAGTGTAAACTAATATCTTCAGCAAGAAGCTATGTCTATGGTATGCTCTGTGTGAATACAATCACTTTATCAAATGCTCTGCTCTGCAAAGTGCTGCAACTCATATCCTGTTCACCAAAATATGCAGGCCTGTTGATTCAAAAGCTTGTGCTTCATTGTTTGTTAGGTTGGACCAGGATCAAGTTTTGTGTCTGTAAGATGAACATAACTTACTTAAAAAGGAGCAGTTACTGTGTGAGTATTGTCTGTCGTTTCTGGTCGGGGGCCTTGGTTCTGTTCCAGGTTAGGGACATGAACATGTACATTACTGTATTGAGAGCTTATTGAACTAAAATAACTAAAAAACCCCCAACCAAATCAGATGTTCCAGAGCACCAGGAAATGGATGTAACATGGTATAAAGAAATTTTCTAGTATTTGTGTTCTTTTCCAAAATAAGTCATTTTGGTAGTTGCAGTATTTTAATTGGTGCCTTTATTTTGTTTTGAGCCTTGATATTAGACAAAAATAATCTGAGGCACTTAATCATCATACTATAGTAAGTACTAATTGAAACAAGAAAAGGCAAGCAACAGTAGTAATAAAGCATCTTACATTCTTGATAGAAACTCTTTAAAAAAAGTCTTCAGATATATTTCTGTGTTGATTAACATCATGTCTTTTTTGAAGTAACAGGGGAAGTAAATTTGAGAATTTGGCCCCAGGGCTTGAAAACATGTCTGTTACAGGATCAGCTTCCTCCTTCAAAAGTACATGCATTATGTGCATTATTTAGAAAAAATCACTGCTAAAGACAGTGGAAAAGAAATTAAAAGCATAGTTTTGGACTCCTGCAGATTATGATGTGGCCTGAGGTGAGGGGATGCACCACCACACCCTGACAGGGGAGGCAGGAGGTGTGGGAGTCTACTGTCTTGTACTCTGGCAAGATGGATTCTTTTCTGTAAGAGAGGATCTAGTCTTTCTCATCAAGCTCCACTGCTTGGGAGTATCTTCTCTTGGCTCCTTGCAAGATCTGTCTGGTGAGGGTGCCATTACCTCTCAGATGACTTCTGTCTCACAGTGGAAATCTGCATGGTTATACAGATGTGTATATGTATCTAGACTTGTGTATTTATTTTAATTTCTCAAAGTTGCATAAGGGTCTCTTTCCCCATTACATTAATTTCTCCTTGCCAGTCTCTAACATTAATCTTTGAGTTTCTGACAATCTTGTCCATTCTGTGCTGCTAGCCACAGTTGTTTCTAGCTTTTGACAGCAGTTTGTTATGAAGGAGTAACTCCTTGCACACAGGTGCTGTTCACACTTCTGTCGCACTGGCAAGGACATACTGAGTGGTCTGATCTTTTCAAAAATTCATTTGGAAAAAGCAAATAGGGCTGTCAGCCCAGTGAAACTCTGGAGAAGCTGGAAAAGCTTATGGTGTGTCTGTGCTCTCCTATATCCACTTCACATTTGTCTGTGGGCTGTGGGTTGGTTGTGAAAATTGTTCTGTGAACAAACACTGAGGATGTGACGCTCTGTTTTACACTCACACTTGCACAATTAATCTAATTATGAATCACCTTGGCTTAATTTCAAAAGTTCTTTGAGAACAAAAAAGGTGGCTCACCAAATATAGAACACTGCAAAAGTCATCCTGAGAATCATCCAATGTAATGGAAAAAGCAAACCAGAGCTGCACAGCAGTGTTTGCTCTTGGTGAAGCTGGTGGTAGAGGTACGGAGGGTGAAGTGTTTCCTGCCTCCCCCTCAAATGGCACATGGCAGATCACCCTTGGTGACCATGAGCCCTCTGCCACAGCAATTATTTTGAAATTATTGCCTCACTGAGACTGAATACTGCGGCATGAGTGGAGGTCCCTTGTTGGCGCCACATTCAATTAAAAGGACACAGCTGAGGCACTCGGGGGGCCCGCAGTGCCCTGTCTGATCTCATCAGTCAGCAGAGAGCAGCCTCAGGGGCTGGCCCTGCTGTCAGGTGGCCCAAGCGCGTTGCCCATCCCAGGGTGGCTCGCGGGGTGATCCCTGTGCCAGGGCAGCGTATGGCAGCGCGGCGAGGGGTGGCCGTGGCGGGGCTGGCAGGTGGCCGGAGCATGGGGGTCCAGCCTGGGTGCGGTTCTGGTAGTGGTGAGCTCTGACCGCCGTCATGGATGCACAGATTTCATTTTCCACAACAGCAGTCACAGCGTGTGACAGGCACCAAGTGCTGTGGCACAGCCAGGCATGGTTTTAGGAATGGGGGCAACAGCCTGAAGGCTCACCTGAAATTGGTTCTTCTGCAGAAAACCATGTGTTGAGGGTGGTGCATGTGTGGACATACAAGGAATGAGCCAACCAACTTTTCTGCTTAATGTTTCTCATTTCTTCTCTTTGATTTGGTTGTTTGGTTTCATTGTTTGTTTTCTTTTTCCCCACCCTGTCAATTAGATCCCACTTATTCCAAATGCATCTCAGAAAGTGCCTGTGTGAGCCAAAATGCCTCCTGCTGATACACACAGTGGGCTAACACCAGAGAGCTGAGTTCTCTCCTGTGATTATTGCTTCAGATTGGTGTAGAAAATTTGAAAGTGACTGGTTAACATTGTGTCAAGTTATGCGTGATTATGCTGTCTTAGATGGGGTGAACGTGACAGTTATTTTAGAAATCAGGTTGTCAACAGACTGAAATTCAAAGCAGAAGTAGACACACGAGAAATTCTTTAAAAGTTTGTCATAAGGAGTGAAAGGAAAGGAAAGAAAATATAGCAAACATTCATAGAATCACAGAATTCTTGATAAGAAAAACTTTCTTAGTTTCTTAAGATTTTGAGGGTTGAAAACTGGGTTAAGATGTGAATTTTTGGCTATACCTCAAGTCATTGTGTTGACTGGTATGAGTGCCATGGTATCTGTTACTGTTAAATGGTAGATTCATTGGATCAAGTTTAGGAAAATCTTGCTTGGAAAGTTTTGAGTTTTTCTCAAAAGTACAAAAAAACTCAAGTCAAAACAAAAAACCAAAACAGCCCAAACAAGAAAAAGAATCAAAAGCTCTCAAAAGTGTAAAAACAAACAAAAAGCATTGCTTTCAGAATGTAACATAAAGAATAAGGCCATTTCAGTGAATAAAGAAAGATGTGCTGTGCTTTTTATTTTTTTTTTTTTTTGTAATTGGAGATTTGTAATGATATCTGTGGTCACTGTTGGAAAGGTAAAATGAACACACTGCAATTTATTGCTAGAGATGGCAACTGAGTTTTAGATTGTATTTCAGGATGTCTAACCTATGCCAGAACTTGTCAATACTGACACTGTTGGTAGAGCTGAGCATTGTAATATCTGCCTATCAAATGTGAATATTCTGTTGTCTTTACCTTATTTTAGAATACTCTTAACTTTGATTATCATCCTATAAAGTTGGTATCCACAAAGGAAAACATTTTGGAAGCATTTTAAAAAACTGTACAGTACCTGGAACACCACTTAAAATAACTGTCCGCAAAGGGACAATCGAAATTCTTCAATACTCAGTCAGTGTTCAGAAGAATTTATTGTGTTAATTTAAAATTATTTTTAATTAAATGAACTTGCAATTTCCCATGTATGTAGTGCACAATTAGTGCAGCAATAGTTTTTAGAATAAGCTCTTGTTGGGAAATTGCATAAGATAAAGTATCATGAGAGCTATTCTCCAAGAGAAAAATCCAGAAAATTCAGCTTGCTTGGATATACATTTTTTTGAAAAAGAAAAATATTTTTTAATGTTTTATGTAATGAAAATATTAGCCACTTATTCATTTAAAAAAAATAAAAATTAAAGGGACCAGGTTTTCCTTTAGCCCTCTTTCCCAGCAGAACTGCAACAAGTAAAAGCATTTTTGGCCACAGTGACTGAAAACAAGAAATTGCTGGCTAGGATAAAAATGAATGCATGTTTGAATCACTTCATGTTCTTGAAACATTCTTGCTCTTTCTGTAGGTATTTTTTGCTGTCTCCTACCACTTACTGCATTTCAAATGAGGGTTTTTTTTCCTCTCAATCTATAAAAATGAACAGTTCTGGAATGAAGAATAGGAAACTAAATTCTTCTTTGGACAAAAAGAGTAAATGCAGTTAGTGTATCCTGGAGTCCTGTTTGGTTAAGTTAACTAGAGATAGGTACCAGGCTGCAGTCTCTGTTCTCTGCTCTCTATAAAGAAATCCTCTGTATTGGTCAGCAGTCAAACAAAGAACAAATGACAGGCTTTCAAAAGCAGTGAAGCAATAAGAGAACATAAATAACACAAGTGAATGCAATACAGACCCTTTCTTATCTCTCTGGGAAATGTAAAAATGCTAGTTTCACTCTTCTAGGGCTCATACAAAGTATTGAAGAAAATTTCAGCATCAATTTTGTCTCCATCCTTTACAAACTCAAGTGCTTCTCTTCTCTCTGCCTCCTGACTCATCATTCATCCATTCACAGACACATGCTTCCTGTGTATCCACCTCTCCTATTTACAAATCATTCTGTTAATGCAGTGCTCTATTTTAACCCATCACACAGCTAATGAGAAAAAAATATAAAAAAAAAATATTTAGAGCAGAGTCATTTTAGATATCTCACACTACTTTGGAGTATATGATTTTTTAATGTATTTTCAAAGTTTTCCTCTCAACTGTCAAGATGACTTATATGGGTTTGTAGTATTCGCTGCTGCCCTGATGCAAATGCTGTGACTGGGGGAGTGGTAGGTGAGGAGCTCTGGTTAATAATCTCTGTTGTTGTTCTAGATTGAAGAAAACTAAATTCAAAAGAGATCTTGATACACTTTTCCTAGATGAGAGAGAGTTGAATGTAACACAGAGAAATGCACAGTCTGTATTACAGTGATACTGTATTCTAGCCCTGAAATGCCAAGGAGGTTCTTCACACCAGTTTAACACATGGAAGAATTCAGAAATGTAAAATTACAGTGGCATTTCCTTCCTTTGAGAGGGTGAAGGTCAAACAATAGCTCTCCCACAAAGTAGGAATATAAATGTGTAATGTAAAAATACTGTGTAATAGTCAGATGAAGTACATTAAGGAAAATTTTGGCTTTTTTTTATTCTCTCTTTTTTTCTTTTTTTTTTTTTTTTCTTTTTTTCCCCCTGGAGAAAATTATTCTTTACATAGTGTGACTATGGTAAAAACTCATTATATAGGTTTGTAAAATTTGATACCACACAGAAGGTGAGAGTATGCAGAGTGCATTATCTACTGCAACATACATTACTGTTCTATACTAGAATAGATTGACCAATGGAGAATTGATATTCTGATACAGTTTCATGTCAAGGAATTAGAAATAGAGAATTTGGCCCTTTGCTATCTTGTCAGAGGGAAAGAGACATTCCAGGCACAAAATGTAGTACATTCAGTTGCTGTATGATAGATAACCTATGGTCATTCTACTTGTGGGCAAACACAGTGATGGGTATTCCTGCAGCAATGTAGCTGTGCTTACCCCTGAGCAAAAAACAGCAGGAAACAAAATGAGTACAAAGTACCAAAAGCAGATTACTGTGAGCTCAGCAAATACAATATGTATCTAGTCAAGACATAAATATTCAAGGAGTGGCAGAAACGATCAATGTGGATAACTGGGAAACTACAGAAGGAAACGAAGACCAGAAGAAATGTAGTCAAGAGAGTTATAATTTTAAAAATAATGTTTTGCCAGGAAAATCCCACTGAGCGTTAACATCTCATTTCCAAGAAATCTCCTAGGATAAATCAGAAGTGTTAACTATGAAAGAGAAGGTATAGGAAGCAAAAATAAAAAGGTAAGGAAATGATCAGGAAAGCTGAGATTGAAAGTAAAGAAAAATTTCATTGGATGAAAATATGAATAATAAATGGTTATACAAATATAAATTATAAGGAGCAAAAGGTTGATGAGAGAGACTGCAGGCCCTGTGGGACCGTAAGGAAACTTATGACAGAAGACTTTTTATGAAACAATGACTTCTTAAAGTCAATGTTCACTAGGTTGGCAGGGATGCTTGGTGGTTTGAATCAGAAACATGATTTTATTTTTAACATGATTTGAATGTCCCATCCCTGGATGTCTTCAAGGCCAGGCTGGATGGGGCCCTGAGCAGCCTGGTCTAGCAAAATTCATCCCTGCCCACGGCAAGGTGGTTGCAACTATATGATCTTTAAGGTCCCTTCCAACCCAAACTATTGTGTGATTCTGTGATTTTATCTGGTTTTCTGGATAGTTGGGACAATAACTTATTCCACACAGATTTAAACTTTCAAGTAGTATCAGTTGGTGATAACAGAAGACATCATGAAACTTAGCAGAAGATTTTGGCTTCATTTTGCTTCTAAGTAGAAACAGTAATGAGCAAAACTCCAGTTCTAGGAAAGCTCTTTACTTCAGAAGAATTTAAAATCTTGGTGGAGAGCAGAGTAAGGGTGTTGTAATTTGAATTCAAATGCACAGTTTAGGACAAGTTGTTTGGTTTTTTTTTTTTGGTTTTTTTTTTGTTTTTTTTTTTTTTTTTTTTTTTTTTCCATTTAAAAAGCAGTTTTATAGCTGGGCTGGAGGAATACTAGATCTGTAGTGCTAGATTTGATTCAGACCTTAGATCAAAACTTTCAGTACTTGCAATGGTTCTCCTACAAACACAGTAGCCCAGAAGTACAGATGTCTTCCTATGAATCTTGTAGGATAGATAAAACCTCAGTATGTCTTTTGACAATGTCAACTGGATCTCAAGACCTGAAAGAACAGTAGAAAACAGATGAAATTGTAGAATTGAGTTTTAAGTGTGATATAAGTCTATATAACCCATATACAGGAAGGTGCAGCTATACACTGAAAATTGAATATCTAAGTTGGTGATTTCAGCACTGCAGTTGACTAAATTTCAGATTTATGTTTTGGAAATACAATATCCAGGAGATAATTAGACTTTCTGGTTGTACAGCATTACAGTAAATGAAGTTGCATTATTAAAGTACCTTAATGTAGATACAGAAGTCAACTTCTAGGCAAACGTAGTAACAGACTTCTGCAGAGTGTGGTTTAACCAAAATATGCTCCCTTGGTTCTAAGAGTTTTCTCTTTAATCCCTGAAGACTTGACCCTCCCGTGTTACAGAGTGCTGATCTGCTATAGAATCTAAACTCTTGAAAACCTTGGAGAAATATTGGCCAAGCAGGTAATTTAACTGCCAGCACTGTAACGAAATCTTGACCTGCTGAGAATAATAGATTGAATATCTGCTAATTCAAGATTTCTTTTAGCTTTGACAGAGATATCAGACATTAAAGGAAAAGTAGTTTTTAAAAAGTTTTTATTTTCTTTAGGGGGTGTGTGTGTGTTTGTGTGTAGGAGTAGGAAAAGAGAGATTCCTCAAGTCTTGACCACTTGTCCGTTGCTTATAAATTAACCACGATGTAAAGCTTATAGCTAGCAAAGAAGTAAAGGATAAATGAGAAAATGGTAGACGTGCACATGTAATTTTTTCCTTTGAATTAAGAAAGATTCAAGCCACTAATTAAAATAAAATTAGAGAAAAGCTGGACAGGTACAGGGAGTCAGTGCAGGTTAAAGAAAGGGAGGTCATGCTTCACATATCCAATTAACTTCTCTGAGAAGGAGAGATGGTCAATGAGACTTGACAGGGTAAAGAAAAAGATATAAAGTATTATGACTTCAGGAAGGCTTTGTGACACAGTACTACCGAAAAGGCAAGTACATTTCATTAGCCAGTATGGGATTGATGGTGGAATTAGTCATTGGCTAGAAAACGGCTTGGAGCTTGGATCACAGTGAGCAGCAAACTGCCGTTCTCTGGTTAACAAGAAGTGATGAATGAACTGCTGTAGAACTGGTGTTCAGCCTGGGTCAGCTTTCAGCACGAGAGAGAACTATAAGCAGAACACACAATGAAGCATTAACATTTATAGTAAAAAATAATCTCAACTTAGACAATTCTCATCAATGAGCTAAAGGGCCCTGGCTAAACTAGATCTTAATTAAAAGGTATTTCCTTTTCTTAATATAGTTAATTATATAACCCGATGAAAATTTTAGGTTAAAAAAACC
Organism: Climacteris rufus; assembly: GCA_013398175.1. NCBI lineage: Eukaryota > Metazoa > Chordata > Aves > Passeriformes > Climacteridae > Climacteris > Climacteris rufus. The sequence continues at coordinate 4,570,926 of VZRZ01004061.1, read as the reverse complement.
AAACCAAAACAAAAATAATTTTAATTAAATAACTTCAGGCTAAAAGCCACACTACATCTGAAAGCTGTGTAAAAAGAAGATAACATAGTCACTGGAATATTAGAAGTTTTCAGGCCCAATGCACAATAGGTGTTAATGATTATGCACCTTGAAATATTAAGAGCAGATTTAAAAGTTTGCACAGCACATGGATTCCTGAACTCCAGGAAATACTGAATAACTGAAAAACATGCAGTGTGAAACTGGGTCATTGCTTTATTTTGAGATTCCCTCGGAGTATATGGATGTACACGATTTATGCTTGTTGTTGGACACTGCTTTGCACTCTTGGGAAGGTGAAAGGTGTTTGTGCCTTTGTGGGTTAGTGCAGAACCCCTTGTCTGAGAAAAATAGAGGAAATTAAAAAGTAAAAATTAAAAAATGCAGAGTAGTATTCCTCTAAAAGATTATATGTGTTGTCAGCCACAATGCATTGGAAAATCTGAGTAAACCAAGGCTTTTGTGCACATTGGATGCCTACATTAGACTGCTGGATTTCTTTACTGGTGCTGTAGCTTTGTGGAGAAGTTGTATCCTGGACAGGCAGCAGGCCCAAGACTTTTGTCTGTTTGCCCTGTTGTGATATTGATATTATGCTACCAGCAATACATGCAAATTAGGGATGGGATTTTTCTAAGCATTCACAATTGGTTTATCGGTGCTCCTTTTCACATGTCAGTGCTAAAACTCCCTTTGCCTTCAGTGGGAGAAAAGGAATCTGTACTGTGCACTTCTAAAATTTCAACACTAATGCCTTTCCCCTTGTCTTTGGCCATATATATAAATGTAAAATTTGTTGATTGATTTCAGTGATAGTTATAAATAACTAATCAAGGGCAAAATTCTACAAAACCTGTAGGAGTAAGACAGACCTGGGGAAGTGGTGGGAATTAGAAACCTCAGCCTGATGTTCTTCTGTGAGTCTTTTATTAAAAACAACAACACAGCTTCCAACAGTGTTAACTGCTAGGAATGAGGTGTATATAAATGTATACATCTGGCAGCTGCACACCACAGCTGTTTGGTCACTCCTCTCAACCCCCGGTGGAATGGAAGAGACGGTTAAAAAAAAAGTAAAATTTGTGGGTTGCGATAGAGACATTTTAACAGGACAGAGGAAAAGAGAAATAAAGAAAGAATAATGTTAATAAAACAACAGCAATAAAAGAATTAGAATATAGAAAACAAGTGATGCACAATGCAATTATTCATAATCTACCAATCCATGTCAAGCCAGTTCCTGAGCAGTGCCCCCTAGCCTGTTTTGTCCCTAGTTTATATATTGAGCATGGCATGATATGGTATGGAATATCTCTTTGACTAGTTTGGGCCAGTTATCTGAGTTGTGTCTCCTCTCAGCTTCTTGTGCCCTCCCAGCCTCTATTCTGGCAGGACAGTATGAGAAGCTGAGGAGTCCTGAATCACTGCTTAGCAACAACTACAACATCAGTGTGTTATAAATAACATTCTCATCCCAAATCCAAACCAGTATGCTATACCACTATTGGGAAGAAAATTAACTTTATCCCAGCTGAAACCAGGAAACAAGGTGGTAATTCTGCGCTCTGTATTGATGTGAAAGCTGCATTCCTAAATGAAACTCTTCAACTTAACAAAGATTTCTTTCCTTTTTGCACAGTAATAACATTCCAGTGAATTGTGCTTGGCTTGGGGGTTGGCACCTTAGTATTGATCTTTGGATAGCCAGAGAAGCCTTTTTTGAGTCTTTGTAAAATACTTAGGATGATTATCTGTTCTACTGTGAAGTAAGCTGCCCTACAGTGTGACCTCAGTTTGCGAAACTTCTGTTGTGTCTTAATTGACCTGTGCTCTGGAGATTTGAGAAAATAAAATAAAAGAAAACATTCTCCTCAGAAAAAGTATCATGTCCTGTCATGACTTGGTTACAGAATTTCCACGTGTAGTGTAGTGCGGCCAGAGCCCATTACCAGCAGGCACCTGACAGTGTCTGAAAGAAAAGCTTGAAGGATTTTAATTGAATCCAACAGAGACCTGTAGCTTCTGTTTCTCAGTTCAGTGACAACATCTTGTTTCTGAAGTGACATTTTCCCTTTCTGTAATCAAGTAACTATTAAGCTAGTTGTTATCTCTCTTTTCCTCTCATTTTTCCCCATTTTGCTGAGTGCTCCATTTTTTCATTCAGATCAGTGCTGGTGGTTAGTATAGTAGTGGCTGCTGCTGCATACCCAGCTTGAATAGCTGCAGGCACTGGAGTTCTGATATCCTGCTGGGTTGGCTATTTCTCCCATCTGTGCCTTCTTGCCTTGTGCTCTCAGCTAGTTCTCTAGCAAGACCTAAATCATGTCCCAAGCCCTGAATATTCAACTTGACCTCCGTTTTGGAAAGCAGTGTTTCATGCTTAGAGCACTCAGAAACACACAAGTTAGTACCTGGAGCAGAATTATAAGCATGATTCATCTGTTGAGTTGGATTCTCAGACAGAGATGCTTTTATTCAAAATCTGAATCATGTTTAGAGTGTCTGTATATATTACCTAAGAACTTGATTAGTAGGAGGCAAGCAAATGGTGTTAGAACTGTTGTGTCCATACTAATACATGCAAGTCCCCAAACCTATTGATTGCTGTTCAGAAATTGGTCTGACTGTAAGACTAGAATAATTAGATTTTTTTTTTCTGTAAAATTACAATCATCAGTTGAACTACAAAATTTTGCATGGTTTCACATTGGCATAAATAATCCTTTGGCTGGAGAAATAAATTTATACAAAATACTGTTTGTCTATATTATTATTGGTGTTAAAAAACATTAACATGAAATATTGCTTGTTTCAGAATCAGATTTCAATCCCCAATTACAGTACCGTATGTCAAAAATAGCTTCTGTCTTCTGTGATCATAATGGACTGCAAATGAATTTAAATAAAAAACCAAAATTCTTACTACTCAGGACTGAAATAGGTACAATGTGTTAAGTGAGCAAAACTAAACATGACTTCACAAGTATTAACATTAAAAAATATCTTGTATAGATTTTTTCCCCATCTTGCACACTAATGATTTTTAAATTCATTAGGGAAGAGGCAAAATGCTCCAAATAAATGCTTCTGCTTCTGATTAGACTGATACAGTGTGGGATTTGAAAAATCTCAGAATGCTCTATCTATCAAAACCACAATTATTTAATTTAAAGAAAATATGAAGGCATTTCAACTAATTTTGGAGAAATAGTTTACCAAATTGCAGTCATTCAGTCATACGATTTTATTTGGAAAAGTAAGGAAATTATGATAACTGATTGAATCCTTCACTTGCCCACACAGGCAAGAATGAGTTGGCTGCCCAGATTGTGGTTTTTGAAGGTAACCAGAACACTGCATTAGACTCTGAAAGAAGTTCTGTTCAAGTGAAAAGAAGAAATGCATAGGCAAGGACCTACTTTCCTGTGCCTGTGCCTACTTTTCTGTGAACTATCTTATGGTTGAATTTTAAATCTGCCTTGTAACCCTAAATTAGATTTAGGATTCTAAAATATTTAATAAAAAGTACTGGAATTAGTGCATCTCTAAAACAAGTTTTTCCAGCAGCAGTTTGCTACAGGATCCAGTAAAATCCAAGTGTACCATTAGATTTCCAGGATAGTCTTGGGAGAAGGCAGTGATGTAACTTAGTGATAATTTCTTAGGAAATACAAGTTTTTGTTGGAGAATACATAGCTCAACCTTTTGGTGGAACAATTTCAACTGATTAAATTTTAGTTGGGAATGGCATTTTAGATCCAAGATTAATTTTCATCAGTCCAATATGTGCCTTCCCCCCATCCTTCTCTGAATTTTTACCCTTGATAATTGGCTTTAATTTTGTGAATAAAATATGTAGCATATCACTGTTCCTGGGCTGAAAGGAAACATGAATGTGAATACGTGTTTCCCATAGGCAAGTCAAGTGTCTTACATCTGAAGCTGGAGGAAGTTAGAGAACCTTGCTTACAGAATAAGGTGTGGGCTTTTGTTTGTTTTGATTTGCTTTCTGGAAAACTTCAAAGTGTCCTACATGCTTTCAAAAATTTCTGTCTAAATTGTTTCCTGTATGGAGGAGGGAAAGATATCAGCAGACGAATTAAGTATCTATTACAGTGGTAAATATCATATGGAGATGGGAGATAAGAAATTAGGCATTTTTCTCTAGCAATATAATGCTCTCAGTACAAATTTATGCATAGAAGAATGGCAATTCATAGCTTTGTGAATACTGGAAACCTGATTGTATGGGATGTTTTGTGTATTTGTCATGAATTTGTCTGGCCCAAGTCTTCTGTCAGAATGACTTTTTTTGAGTCTCTTGGAAATTTCCAGTCATTGGCATATAGTCTTAGAGAAGACTAGAACTTGGATGAGGCATAAAATTACAAATAAAAATGCCCACGCTACTTTCTATTTTAAGTAATTTGTTAAAGAAAGATAAATTAATTAGCATTTTTGATTTTTGCTGACTATACTATCTGTAATGACTATTCCTGTCATCAGGGAGTCATGCTGGAGTTATGGCTAAAAATTTCTAATTATAATTTCTATATTATTTTGTAATATATATTTTGCTATAGACATATCTTTTATTCCTCCCCTCCCTTCCCTTTCTTTCTTTATTTAGAGATAAGGATGTGTGGGATACATTGGTTCATGCAAGCCATCTACTGAGATATCTGACCTTGTGTGCCATGCCTTTAGTTTGAATTTTCTGTGCCAAAATGAGCCAGACTGCTCTTTGTCTACAGCACTGCACCTTAGCATCCACCTATTCCCTGGGAGAAATCTGTTGTTTGTATTTTGTATCAACTCCACTCCCAGGCTTCAAGACATCCACAAAGGAAGAGCGCTAATAATAAATGCAAGCAAGAGCATCAAGAATGCAAGCAAACCTAGAGAAATGGCATCTCATACTCTAGAGAAAACCTTTTCCATCAGCACTGTCAGATGTTCTGAATCCTTTAGAACTGGACAATGGTTAAGTTGTGTATTTTCTCTTACTGGAGAACAAAAGCTATGTAGCTACAAATTAGGGTCTTCTCAGTAATAACGGTGTCACAGGAGTCATGACAGGATGTTGGAATGGTCAAAGTATGTTGGTGAATATGAGAGCTTGTCAATGAAAGCTTATTAATATAGAAGAAAACTATCTTAGGTTATTTTTTAATGCAACTGAATTTTCACTTCAGTGTCTGTGTCCTAGGAGGCTCCTGGAAATTGTTTCACTCCAAGCCTTCTCTGGGTCACTCCCTCAAATTTCTATCCTTGGCCTCTTTATAGAGAGGATTTAAAGAGTGGTATTGTCTTGGTTTAGTCCACGTCTCAATATTTTAATCATCTTTCTGTACCATTGATTATCAGTAAGAAAACCCACCTTGGTTTTTCTGAGTTTCTGTGCATATCCCAGCCTGTGTTTGTGTTCACATTTTTTCCTATTCAGAAGCAGTCTCTGCTTGCTGTATGTCTGTTGCAAAACAAAAGATGACAAAGTGGTTTATAGTTCAGTTTGATTTATAGATAAAGGCTTAAATGATAACATGGTAAAGCAGACAAAACCTGCAAGAAAACCTGGCAGATGAGATGCATTAAATGAAAGAATGGCTATAAACAGCTCAGATGACATGTGTGTGTACCAGCGTTGTCATCAGCATATATGAATTTCACTGCAGAGGCTGCTATAATAAGATGTGTGCAAAGCTGATGACTTGAAGATTTTTCTTTTTCCTTTTTTCCCCTCCAACTGAGGAGACGTTTGCCAGGAGTCTATGAAGTAAAATCTCTGTACGAAATCATAAGAATTTCTTTCTTTTCATGTCTGTATGATACAAGCAGGAATATGATAAGACATACACACACACACAGAGCTCCTTAAGAAGAGAGTCTGTCCTTGGTGCTCAGTGTTATGGGTGTGAGACAGAAGTTTGGTGAGAGGCTCTGTTTTGTTCTCAGCTTACACTTCTTTTTGATATTGTGAAGCCACTGATCAAAGCAGACACCTCCAGCTCTCCACATCACACCCGAAGGCATGATGTATTTTCTTACTAGCAGTTGGTTGTGGGGACCAGCATTCCACTACTTCTCTGTGAAGTCTTGCCTCTGGACTTTAGATGAGCAGTGAGTCTCAGCTGACAGGGTTAGAAAGCAGGCTATTGAAAACTGTTGGAGTGCAAGTCAAGTATTGGAAAGCTGCTGTTATATCCCACCAAAGTCATCGTTTCTCCACCCTGGACAAGTCTGCTTTCCTCAACGTTTCCTCACACCTGGAACCATCTTGTTGATATTCTGCTGAGTGTGTAAGTTCACTTTCTTCTGGAAGTCTGGTGAAGATCTCCACAACATGGAGAGTTTTCCCGTGTGCAGTTAGATGGGTTAACTGTGCAGATCTGAGCTGAGACAGTTATCATATAAATACCAGTTCTTCACAGCTCCTTAATTTTTGTACCTGCATTGTTGGCACAACTTCACGTCAGACCCACACTGGTGTATACTTTGGGGAAAAATCAAGTGGTTCATTTGCACCAAAAACTTTAGAAGTACTAACTGAGTATTGATTTTCCTGCATCTCCATTATACAAGGACTCTTGCCTTTACAGGTGAAGAAACTGGAAGCAGATAAGTAGTAAATAAGAAGTATCTGCAGAGGCAGTGTGAATCAGAGCTGGAGTAAGGGCTTGGCGGCCATTCAGTAACCATTCTGCTGTGACCATGTTTATAGGCTTGATTCTCTTAAAAGTTACTTACATATTCATAACAATTTTAATAGCTGAAGTCTAACTGTACAGTAGAATTTCATGTCTAAGCAACGAGGGGAGTGAAGGTGTCTTGTATCCATAATTCTGGTAATTTGAATTTTTTCCTTTACTACATTGCCAGTAAATCCTGAAGGTTTGTAATTTCCCACCCATTTGCTCATGTTCTTGTGGTGACAGTCAGCTCTGTTCTTATATCTGAAGGGTCTCAAAAAACAGTTTTTCTTTTTACTGCATCATCCATAGTGTAGTCTGAGAGATACTATCTAGCTGTGCCTGTCAAGAGGCATACTTTTGTGCTGAGAGGTACAGACTATCTAACCACTGGGATAAGTGCTGTCTCCTGCTGAAACACAGCTAAAGCACTCATTTAGGATGTGAAAGACTGGCTATAAAAGTATTGGTCACCCAGTCTTAGAGAACCTAGCTCTCCCAATCATAAGAAAATTCTAGCTCCCAAAAGAAAAGAAATTTTTAGGAAAGATTTTCTTAATTTCTTCTGGAGAAGCTCTTTCATTGTGTATGATATCTATATATCAGCAAATATTGCTAATATCTGAAAAAATCAAGGGCAAAAATAACCTAGAGAGTCATAGGTAATGTAGGCACTCCTGAGTGCACTGGTGCTTTATTCTGCCAAGCTGACTCTGCAATGGATGGCACAGGTCCAGCAAGAATTTTTAGCTTCATCTGAAGGGCAAACAGCCCAGATCTGGCCTCACTTTATGTATAATTTCTCTGCTTCATCCTGTGTATGATGATGATCTGGTTTCTGGAAGGCACTGTAAATGTACTGGAGCTGGCTGTGTGGTGCCTCAAGTGAGGTGCAGAGCTCTGACTGACTTGGGTCAATGCCTGCAAGCAGTTCAACCATGCTCACACAGTGCCTGTAGAAGCTGATAAGTCTGCAGACCTAGGCTGGCTGTCGTGAAGCTGTGCCTGGCCTCGTTGCTTTTGTGACCTGTTGTCTCTATATTGATAAGGCCGGAGGGAATCACCCCATGGTGCTGCTGTTTAGAGCACTCATATGGAAGAAAACAGGATCTCCTTTCCAATGAATGTGGAAGTATTCTCTGCAAGGATGTGTAGGAAGACCCACTAACACTATTTTTGCTTCAGGAAATTACTTTTGATGTAAAGGACTGAACTCTGCATGCAGGAACATAGACGGGAATTTCTCATGGAGGTCAACCCTAAATCTGGATGAGGCATCATCCCTCTCCTTAGTATTTTCTAATGTTAGCTTAAAACAATTCACCAAATACCTGAATCCTGCTTTCAGGTGTTTCTCCTTTTTCCTCACTCCTTTTCCCTTGTGTTGTAATAAGTAGCCTCAGGATGCAGCACCTAAAGCCATCATAAGCTTTGCCATTGCGCTGCCTAAGTTTCTTATGTGGTTCATATCGTTTGGCTGAAACAAAATTTGGCTACAGGACTTGTGAGGCCTTGTCAGATCTGGGCATTTCTTCTGTGAGGTTCTGAGCAGAATGTCTAAAAATGACAAAGTGAAGGAAGTCCTCTTCTTATGCAGTCTAACCAAACGAGAGGAAAATGGCTTATGATATTATGGAAATTTCTTCTTTTACCATTGCAAAACCATCTCTATGGTGAGAAAACTTCTCTTTCATTTGCCTGTATTTTCTCTATAACTGATTTAAAAAAAAAGTTAATTATTTCTGTCTAGCTGTAGCAGGTATATGTCCCAAATGGGATTCAGATCTTAGTGTACTGTGCTCAATGCTACTATAAGAAAGTTACTGATCTAAACATCTTAGTTTAAGAGACAGGGCAGACACATGGTGAATGAAAGGAAATGAGTCCTCCTGCCCTCTCCTCTTGCAGGCACACTATTTATAGAGAGGTGGAAGGTATTTGAAGTGAATGGCCTCACTGGGAGTTTCGGCCTGGGTGTATCAGATGAGGTATTATTTCCCCATATCTCTGAAACAATCAGGCAATGCTAGGAATAGACGCAGTGGTACTGATGGCAATTCTTGTACTAGAGTTTCAATGGAGAATATTTGAAGTGAGAATAATATTTATTTTTAAAGGGAAGAGTAAACTTGGAACTTCTTTCCTTTTAGTGTTCTATGAGTTTTAACAGAGAGTGGAAATTTAATTGCATCTCTATTCTTTGGTAGTTTTCCTTTAATGACACATTTCATTCTATTTCTCAGAATTGTCACAGAAAGAGACTTTTTTGAAAGAGATATTTGAAAATATCTTTATATTATCTGTTATTTCACACAGAATGCTATTTAAGAGTAGGTAGAAAATGTGACTGTTGAATACATTAAAAAAGAGACATGAGAAGTAAAAATGTCATTCAGCATTTTTAAAGATACAGCATACTATTCTTTTTTTCTTTTCTTTTACTCTGTGAAGAGCACGAATCATAAACAGTGTCTTCTAGGTTTTCTGTGGATCCTTTTGAATAGTTTTGGGCATGGGTTGTTGGTTGTTTTGGTTTTTAATTTGCTGACACTTCTGCAGAGCAAGTACTCTTTCTTTACTGTGAGTGCTCAGGACTGCTGTCTCACAAATCAACAGTAATTCACACACAAAAATTTGCAAAAACTACCCTCAGTAGCAACCACCAGCAAAAAGAGATTTTGACAGAGCACAACAGTTCTTTTAAATGTTAGAAAACGTAAAATAACTGTCTTAAAGATTCTTTAATCTTCGTCTTCACCATGTAGATTTCTATGGCTGTCGCCTGACCACAGGGATCCTCCTTAGCCTGGAAGGAGCCTCAGGAGGTCTCCAGTCTAACTTGCCGCTCTAAGCAGGTTGAAGTGTGGGGTCAGTCCGGGTTGCTCAGAGATTTGTCTTCCTGGGTTTTGAAAACCTGCAAGGATGGCACAACCAGCCTGGGAACCTGTGCCACTGCTTGAGTGTTTTCACAAAAAAAAAGTTTCCTTTCTAACCAGTTCCAACCACTCTATGCTTAGTTTAAATTCTGTTGCCTAATGTGACACACTTTGATGTGTCAGTCTTGCTGGCAGAGGGACTGGAAATTAATTAACATACTGTGTGTTTTATTTTTTTTTCTTTGTTTTCCTGTGCAACTCTTTCTTCATCTATACAGCAGAGGAAACAAACACACTTTTCTCAGTAACAAATAATAAAAAACCCATATAGACAGCAGGAAAAGTGTCAGCTTTGTCCTGAGGTTGATTTTCTGCCCATGGCTACACTGAGTGAAATCCGATTAGTCAGCGAGATAATTCTGCAGCCTTAGGGGAAGGAGGAAAGAGAAGGACAAAAAAGTGGGATATGTATAAAGCTCTTTTGCTTTATTTGCAAAATGAAATCAATGTAGTACTAATTAGTGCTGATGGTTATTGCATATTGCATGTCAGAGATACCATCACTGTACTTTGCATGTACTTTCAGTAATTAAAATGTGTAAAAGAAGATATTGCTTAAAGGTCCTTTCTCTTGCAGGACAATCATGATGAAAAATAGCAGCTATCAGACAAGTACTATAAAGCAATGATAACCTCATCCTAAGGAAACCTCTGTTGATTTCCATGTGTCACTTGTTAAGCAAGTGATTGGAGTCTTATTTCTCAAAGATGAGGAATTCTGAAAGTGCATTAATGTGGCACATGCACAGTGCAGTTGTACAACATAGGCAGGACCAGAATGAAACATTAAGGCAATGAAGAAAAAAAAGAATCTGTTTATCTCAGTTGGATTTTGAGAAAATTATAAGAAATAGTATTTTTGTGTTTCAAGTCTGTATGACTTTTGAATCTCAGTGCTGGAAAATATTTTCACAGCCAAGAGCTGATTCTCTTTCTCTAATGGTTTGAAAATGACCTAATATAAGGGAAAGAATGGGACTAATATCAACAAAACTGATCTGTCACTCCATAGGCAGATGCACTTACATGCATTTGTATATTACAAATGCAATGTGTTTAATGGAATACTGTAAGGTAATTATTATGAACTCTCCAGTGTTACTGATAGCTATGGAACATGCTTATGAGTATTTAATTTCCTATGCTGTGACTTGTCCCAGGGAAATCAGAAAATCTAATCCTATCAGGCAGAGTTAGACACAAGTGGGTCTTTTCAGAATCAGTGCCTGTAAAGTGAAAGTGAAGCATGACTGGCTCCAGAGCTCTCAGGTCTTACTGGGTCTTTGTGCTGAACCTTGACTTTCTTTTTTTTTTTTTTTTTTTTTATTTTATTTTTTATTTTTTATTAGTTTGGTTTCTTGAGGGTGGTGAGACACTGTAACAAGTTGCTCAGGAAAGGTGTGGATGCCCCATGCCTGGAAGTGTGCAAGGCCAGGCTGGATGTGGTTTTGCAAAACCTGGTCTAGTGACAGGTGTACCTGCCCATGGCAGTGCGGATGGAACCAGATGATCTTTAAGGTCTTTTCCAATATAAAACATTCTATGACTTGAAAGCAGTGCCTTGCTCCCAACAAGTTACTACATTTTATGGCATTTTTTCTTCTATCATAAATGTTATAAAGACTAACTGTGCTAAGACAGTAAAGGTGTGTGACTTCTGTGGTACCTATTTCCAGTGGAACAGGAGGAGAAAGGGGGTTCTCTCCAACTTGGATAACACTGGCTTCACACAAGCCAAATATTTGACATCTCAAAAAGTTTTTGCCAATTAATTCCTCTTTTCCAACTGACTCATAGTTTAAAATTAGAGACAGTAAACAGGTGGCCTTGTTTATAATAGAGACAAATTCTTTGTACATTGGCAGTATTTCTGCATTTAAAGTACTGTGTATTGTATTTATTGCTAATACTAAAACACTTCCATAGGAAAAAAGTGCTGCTTTATGGCTACTGGTTCATTTAAAGCATGGTCTAATATGGGAGGTAGAATAAATCTATATCCTTGGTTGTTGAGCTTTGGAATATTAATTTTTTCTCTTGGTTTTTCCAAATGAAGGATTGAGACTGCTGTTGTAGTGTTTTGGGGATTTACAGACAAGAGCTATTCACATGAACAAAATGTAAATTACAATTTCCTAGCTCTGACTTTTCATTGATGCTATTGTTTCAGGCTGCAGGGTGCAAGATAGAATTGTGGGGGTTTTTTTCTTATTTAAGTTGATTCATTATTACTGCACTTTGCTGACTTTGACTACATATTACATAAGCATCCAGCAGGGCAACTTACTTCTGATGCCAAAATTCCACCTGTGAAGAGTTAAGACAGTACAGAAGCATGAGTTAGAACACTTCAGTCTATTTCTTTTGTCTGCATGACGCTGGGTAAAGTCCCTTATATGATAAAATCACTTCAGATGTTAGTTCTACAGTAAAGAGGGAAAAACAAAAGGCAAAATATCTTTGAGAAATTAGAAGTACTGACCCAGTCCCATTTCAGATTCTTGTGCTGGGAATAGAAGACATATATGGTGAGGAGACAAAAGGGAACTTGTGAAGGTGATGATGAAATCTGGTAAAATATCTGCAGTTTTTTCATAGAGAGATTGTTACAAAATTAACCTGGCAAAGAGCTGTAGGGCACAAGAAAATTTTTTTGCAAGTGAGGAAATGGGGAAAAGCAAAGATGTGGAGAACTCAGGGAGAGACACCTATGGAAGCAATACTCTCCTATACCAGCTTTCCTTCACTTCTGAAGAGTGGAGATTAGTCAGCATCCTTATTCCATGTAGCTGAGAACACCTTGTCCACGGTTTTTTAGTACTTTCAATGTTGATGGTAAATGATGGCCGCCTTTGTGCTTCAGTTCATAAGTTGTGCCAAAACATCTTCCATCATGAAGGCATACTCTGGATGCATTGTGTGGTCATTTTTTTAGAGAGTTGTTTTTTAGTGAGATTCATACCTGTAAGCTTGTCTCACTTGAAAGTCTCTTAACAGGAAGCTTCTGTTACCATTTGAGATAACAGCTGGGGGGAAACCCCTCCAAAACAGAAGGCAGCTCTCACCAGCCAACCCCCCCCCCCCAATCTGGCGATATGATACTGTCACCCCAAACATTCCACCCCTTATTCCATATCGTCAGCTTAGTTCCTAACCAATATATTCTACCTCTGCACCCCCTGCAACTGTTTTTTAGATACATTTTTTGCTAGTGTTCAGCCTTTCTTATTTGTCCTTCTCAGATGTACTGTGTTTTTTCCTTTACATAATTTGAAACACTAAAACTCTTGGCCACTTCTCATATGCAAGTTTGGAGCTGTCTTGTTTCATCTCTGTGAAACAATATTTAGTACTTGGAAGTGAGAATGACATGAATATTTCTGTGACATGGAATCTGCAAAATCTGAATCTAAAACTAGTGTTGTTATTAATGGGCTATGATATATATGCTCTTCATTTCAGGGCATGAAATAGATACAACATTCTTCTCCCATTCCCATTCCTTATTACTCTTCAACCACATAGTGATTCACTCTTTTTCAGCTTGACACAGAGATGTGCCACATCCATTGTTCATTAGCTGAAAGAAACACGAATATTCAGTTTCCTCATTTGTACAACAGAATAGAAATGGAAGCAGTCTCTGTAGCAGCATTTATGTTTAATACATATGAAGGGAATAATACATACAAGGGAATAGTATTAGTAAAAATGTACTGAGGATATAGTTGTGTTAGGTCTGTTTTCCCTGAAAAATTTGAAAATGAGTGGACTGAAGAAGCATCTCTGCCAGTTATTCAAGATTGACTATGGAAATAGATCAGTTCTTCCTGAAGAACAGAAAGCAAACTGTTCTAGAAACTAATGGCATTGTTTATTTTTCTGAGATACTTATGGCAAAGCATCAGAAAAGAGAAAGTCAACTTATATTTGCATTTTTGGTAATGGAAAGCCAACTACTTTGCATAAAAAGTGAAAAAAGTCTAAAAGATTTGAAATGTTGCTTTTCACTTTTCTAATGAGCAAAATGAAAAAGCAAAGCAGACTTTTACTGGTAGCATTTGGCTTACCAATCTCGTGAACTGATAAATGTTTCGGAAGAAAATTACCAGGCAGTTCAAATAGGACATTCGGATAACAATGTGTGAAGCATTTGAAAGAAACTGGAAGTCCTAAGGACAGGCTGTTCCTGAATCTCCACTGAAAACAGACTCAAATTTTTGTAGTTGACATTATACTTGTGGTTTCTACTGGGATTTGAGTAAGAGGTGGTAATAATACTATGGCATATGCTGGTTTTCCTTACAATTTCCAGCCAGTTATGCAACTTTAAGGAGTGGTAAATTGCAGGAAATTAATGTCTGGTGACACCCCTGATGGGGATGAGAGGGAGAGAAGATAATTTTCACCTGAAAGAAGAGAACCTAAATATTTTTGAGTCCTCTGCCCAATAAATAGTACTTTTGCTTCCATCTGCTCTTATTGACTAAGAATCTGACATGACTGTGAGCCAGGGTATAGGGCCAAGTTCCCATACCATACCCCAGTAAGAAGGATGGTAACCTAAAATGTAGCTTCTGAATTGGTAAAAGTGATATGAATTTCTACTAGCAGAGGAAAGAACTTGTTCTAAAATGGTCTGTTCTGACATGTAAAGCCATAATTTTAAATAAAAATTATTTGCACCCATGACATTCTTTAATAAAAGTAGTATGGTGTTTATTCAAATTTCAGTAGGCCTGTACCCTGAGTCATTTGCACTGTAAGAATGCACAACCTGTTACCTGCATGCTCTGATTCTTACAGGACTTTCACTTTTTGCATCCTTCCATATATTTTTGTTGGTTAATATGGTTTTGCTGAGAAAGAAAACAAATTTGTGTATTATTTTAGTGTTTTCCTTGGAGGATTTGTGCAGTATTGTATACAACACACAGTACAGTCTACAGAAAAAGAATCAAGTAGTTCTTGTTTCCTAGGCATGGTTACACTTCCCAAATAAATGAATAATATTACAGAGGAGTCTTGCTAGTCTGTACTCAAGAGAGAAACTGCAGATTTGTTTAGTGTGGTTTGAAGACTGCCCACCTTGGATAGGATTTTGATGTGTGGGAGCAGGGAATTTTTCAACTCAGAAGGTTTTCCTGTTGCAAAATGACCTTTTCTCAACACTACGGGGCTTCTCCTGGACTGCTCTCCTGGAAGTCATTTAGTGCTTTCACACTAATTATGAAATTGCCAGGGTCTCCTGCCAGTACAGGTAAAAGCTCTGCCGTGTAGACAGCCATCATCACTGACCCCACAAAGAAAAAAATCTTCCTTCCCAAAACCATACCAGTGCTTAGATGATGAGAAGGGGTTGTGAAATATTGTGTTTCCCCTTGAGGTAGGTTGTAGCCTCCCTGGAAACCTGGTAGCACAGCTGGGAAGGTGACGTGTGACCAAATGCCCGTGCTTGGAGCAGGTTTGCAGAAGCTCATTTTGTCCACCTTGGGGGCTCCTGTCTTTGTATGTTGTTGTGGTGCCTCTGGGTGTGGCTGACGACCTGGCCCATCCCCGCTGTGCTGAGAACCACAGGGGCCGGGCCTTTCCTCCCCCTGCACGATGCAGCTGGGGATGGCACAGCCCTGGGTCGTCAGGGGGGCTCCCCAGCTGTGGCAGTGTGCGTGGCTAAAGACACAGCGTGTAAGCCTCAGCACTGGTGGAAAGGAACCCAGCACACTGCCCTCTGAGGCAGCTATTCTGGTTAGCGTGACACTGTTACCCATTCCAGCATTCCTTTTGGTTGTTGTTTGCATACGTTGTTTCCATTGGTCTGTTACTCAGTTATGTAATGTTCTGTATTTGGTCATGTTCCAGAAAGTTCTTGTCTCCTCGGTTACC
This sequence comes from Climacteris rufus, assembly GCA_013398175.1. Taxonomy (NCBI): domain Eukaryota; kingdom Metazoa; phylum Chordata; class Aves; order Passeriformes; family Climacteridae; genus Climacteris; species Climacteris rufus. Next base: position 4,555,379 of record VZRZ01004061.1, on the reverse strand, counting down.
CATTGGATATATTGTAATTTCTGTTCCCCCATTGGTTGTATCCCCTCTCCCTTTCCCTATATAAACCCCTCTTGATGCCTGAGCTGGGTTCTTTGCTCTGGAACCCTCAGCTCCCCTGGACCCTCGTTCCTGCTCCTGCTCCCGGACCCTTCCCTGGACCCTCTCCTGCTGCCCTAGCCTAATAAAAGAGCTGAAATCACCGGACAAAGGCTTGGTCTTTGTTCTTGCCTACCTGCCGAAGACCACCGGGCTATGGGCAATCCTGCTCGGCAGAGGAGCCGGCACTGTCCAGCTAGGCACAGCTGGAACCCTGCTCGGGGGAAAGACGCTGCGGCTTAGCGGTCAGCCCCCGTACCGCCAGGGGAAGCCAGTGCAGGACACCGTGTGCCCTCTGGCCTGTCCCTAGCCCTCGGCAGAGCGCGTCCAACAGCGCAGCTACACCCAGCTACAGAGGCAGGGGTGGTCCCCGCCCAAAAGAACAGCTCATTGGTTCCTGTGCCGGTGCGGACAGTTGACTCTCTGGACGGTGCCCCTGTCAATCATTGTGATCCTCCACAATGATTGGCTCTCTCCCGACTGCCCTTCCCTCACCTCTGTACTATAACACACCCCTGACCTCCATTTTGGCTGTCTTTTACCACACTCCATGCTCCAGTAATAAAACCCTGCTGGCAATAAGCGGAAAAGAACCCTTTCTCATCTCTTTACTTCCCTGCTTTAATTAAACTGCTGTGCGTGAACTAAGCCTAAGCTTGTGGGAGCTCTGATGCTCGGCTTGACTCTGTTCAATCAGAGACTGGATGAAGCTGAAGTTGCTTTCTTCAGGACACGAGACCACTGCTAAAAGCTCTGAGTTACTCACGCTTTCTAGCCATGGCAGTATGTGACATCACCTGTTCTTCTGCATTAGTGCATAGTGACCACTGGAGTAATGCAGCATCACTGAAGCCAAACCCATAACCTCAGCTGCTGGTAGTGCATGCAACCATCAAACCTTATATTTGTGCCTCCAGAACTAAAGTTTAGTCACAGTTAATTAGAATTATAGCAAGGTTTCGTCACCTGTGGTAGTAGTGCTTGACTAAATTGCATTTACCTGGGAGGTGAAATATGGAGTGTTGTTATCGACCTCAATTTTAATGCATTTTCCAAACTGCCTTTAGAAAGGTGATAGGCAGGGAAAAATGACAGGTGTCAGTAAGAGATTACTCAGATTATTATAAAATAAATGAAATTATGATTTTGTATCAAACCATTGCCAAATCCATTACTACTGTTTTCATCCATCTAATGAAAGTAAACTTTATCATTTTAGAAACAGGAAACATGAATCTTCCATCTGATTGGGAAAAAAAAGGTTCTGCCAGCAGCTAGACCAGCTGCGTACCACTAATTTTGGGTTTTGTTATTCATGATGAAGTGTAACAAAGACAACAAAGAGAAAATAGCTTTTTCAGTTATAAAAGGTTGCTTTCTTTCTCACAATCTACTTATATAGTGATATACTTGCAGCTATGATATGGTTTGCAAAATTGCCACAGTTTGCCAGAAACAAAGCAAAGTGAGTAACATGCTTGGATACTGCAATGCTGAGAATCAACAAAATATTCCAATTGCAATCTGTCCTTAGGAAAGGATTTCATTTTTACTAGCAGTAGCATTTGAAGAGCTTTGCCCATTGAATAAGGATTGCAGTTTAGTTAAACTGAAATTGGGTAGGTTTTTTGCTGTGGTCTTAGTTGCTATGAGCTATTTTCCTGTGCTCTCCTACCTGTTATACTGTGCATGGGTTGAATTTCTTGCAGTTGCATTGTAAACTGCTTGGGACAAACACCATAATTCTTGCATGCCTGTGATACAGTTTACAGGGCTCCTGGTCCAGTGTTATAGTCTTTTGGTTACAAGCTATAAGGAGTGTTATCACTGTTATGACACTTGCAAAGCAACAGTTTTTGTATAACAGGCTTCCCTCCTACCTGTAGTAAAATCTAGGCTAAAATTACTTTAAATTAAACTTAACAGATGTCCTCTAGTTAGGCTGCTAGTCAGTAATAGTCTCACAGGATGCAGCACACATCTACAGAAGAATATATACTAGTTGTGGTAGTTTGAGGGGGTCTGGCTTTTTGGGTGTGGTAGGGGCCAAAAGATGGCTCCTGTAAAGAGCTGCTAGAAGCTTCCACAGCTGTTGAGTCAGGGCCTATCTCTGATAGCTCCTGAAAGATTGATGTGGTGTAAGCCACAGCTGAGCCAATTAGGAAGGAAGGTAACGCCTCCATGACAACATATTTAAGAAGCAAACTGGGGAGTAGGCACGTGCGCGCCATATAGCAATAGATATATAGCTGTTAGGCAGAGGAAAGGAGTACAGCATATAAAAGAAACAACAGATATGAACACCAGTGAAGCCAGCCAAGAAGAAGGAGGGAGGAGGAGGAGGTCCTTAAATCATTGGAGTTGAAAACGTCTCTGTGGCCTGTGGTAAGGGACTGTACCAAATGCAGTGTTGTCCTGTACCCCAAGGGTCCATGATGGAGCTGAGATCCACCCCACTACAGGGCAGAAGGGAGTGATCTCCTACAAGAGAGACTGTGTCTGGTGGGAATTGACGTGATTAACGAGGCCTTTGCTCCTGGAACCAGGCAGGGAGTAAATTAAGTTTAAAAAACCTGATTTTATTCCTACCCTAAGAGAGACCAGTTCGACTGGAGGAGAGAGTGATAAGGTGGCGGCAGAGTCCGGGCGGGCTGCCTGCCAACTTCTGTGAACCTGTCACAGTGCCAGAAAAGAGAGAGAATGTCTGTGAACAGGGGAAAGAGATGAAGAAGAGAAAACCCAACCTCCCTTCCAGGTATTTTGGCCAAGAAGAGGAAACATCTGAGAACTGAACTAACTAGGAGGAAAAACCCCCCGTGTTCCCTTTACCTTCTGGGAGAAAGGGGGAAGGCTGCTGAGGGGAGGTGGAAGAAGAGAGAAAAAGTGGTTAAAAAGGTGTTTTTTGCTTGCTCCTTTCACTCTGTAATAAATTCACTTTATCACTTATAAGTTTTAAGCCTGTTTTAGCCTGTTTTAATTAGGGAGTTTTGTTTTCCTCTGTCAGAGTTCTTATCTCAGCTTAATAACACATTCCTTTCCCCTGTCCAACTGCAAAAGGGGTAGGAAAAGCGACCTTTCATGGGGCCTTGGCCTTTGGCCAAAGCTAAACCTCGACAGTAGTTCATCCTAAGTTACATACATCACACACCAGCAAACTTCAAGTGGTTAATGGGAGCTACACCCAATAGTGCTGCTACAGTAAGCACAGGAAAAGATGAGTGAACTTTGCAGAAAGACTGGACAGAGATCTTATGATTTATCCCAGAGGAGGTCAATGGGGCCCTTTTGGTTTTATGAGAAGTATTCATTAGGATACAATAGCAGAAGTAAGTTCTAGATGATATGAGTATTCAGTGCTGCTTTTAAAATTACTTGTTAATAAAACTAGTGAATTTTCTTCCTTTTTTTTATTAGCAAGATGTCTTGAAAGAGACACATCTGTGAAATTGCACAAAAGTGTGGGGAGACTGAATCACATCCTCTCTTTTTGGGGCTGTTTTGCTATTAGATGAGGTGTTTCTAAAGTAATGTTATTAGTCCAGCCAAGATGGTGTTCTCTATTGAATTTCTTACATTTTTTGTAGAAATTTTCATGTCCAAGAATATTACTTTAGTATAGTAAAACCATCTAAGATGAAGATGAGCTCTTCAGGAGTTTGATCTGCCTGATTCTTGGCATGTGGTTACATTTTTCTGCATTTTTCAGTTACAAATACATCTGTGTTAGCAGACATGCATACTTCTACTTTCTTAATGTACACAAAAAATTAAATTGTTTACTGTCCTAATGCTTTTGGAGAGATAGATTTTAACACAAGTCAGGCATATATTGAATTTGCATCTGCAAAATAAGAAAGAAAATGTGTGCTGTTGCAGCATTTTGTGGGCATGAGTAAAAGCTGAGTAGAAACCTTATTTAAATTGAATTATAATATTTTATTGCTCTAGGAATTTCTGCTTTTTAATGCAGCATTGGATGCCATTGCTTGAAATGAAGGTTTTTACAATCAAATATGTGGTTCACGTACATCACTTTGTCTTAATAATTTGAAAAAATTACTTTAAAATAACTGTGTAATTGGACTTTTACAACTGTAAGTACTAGTGATTATCAGCAAATGACATTGATTTCAATAGGACATCAGGTCAAATAATTGTTTTCAATGGAAATGAAATGTTTAAGATCTCCATTTTTTTTTCTTTAGAAGTTATTTTCCAGCTTCCTAGAATTATACCAGATGAAAAGCAAACTAGTCTGACCACAAAAGTTAGAGTACCTCAAAGCTGTTCAGTCACTCTGAAGTATTCCTTCTGATGCTACATTGGTCGAGTTAGTTTGGTACATCTTAGCTT